>JBAPLH010001306.1:0-73739 GCA_037897445.1 Ceriops zippeliana | reverse complement strand
TTGATCTTAATTGGATGAATTCCAAAATAAAGAATCCCTCAAAAGATTTCTAGTTTGGAAGACTTAACTTTTGGTTCCAAACACACCTTTTGACATAGTGATCATCAAATTAACATTTATGACTAAGTTACATAGTATATTTAATTAAAACAATTATCTCCATGCACAATTGACAATATAAATGTGTTTAGTTCAATCACCCAAAGGAGGCATTCGTCTTAATTTGCATTTCGTACTAATGTGAAGTGGCTTATTTCCTAAATAATGAGTCTTTCTGTTGACTTTATGCTAACGGGTTCCTTTTTGTTGTTACAAGCACTATTTTTCTTGTAATAATCATCAAATTATCTTTTGTCTCCTTATTAACAACTTTATTCATCAAGAAGAAAATGTCCATATCTATACAATTTCATTCAATACAATCAAACAAAGGGGTTCATGATCGTCATTTGGGTTTCTTATTGATGTTAATTAGATGAATTCCAAAATAAAGAATCCCTCAGAAGATTTCTAGTTTGGAAGACTTGTCTTTTGGTTCCAACACACCTTTTGAGATAATGATCATGAGATTAACATTTATGACTAAATTACATTGTATATTAATTAAAACAAATATGTCAATGCACTATTGAAAATATAAATGTGTTTAGTTCAATCACCCAAAGGAGTCATTCATCTTAATTTTCATTTCATACTAATGTGAAGTGGCTTATTTCCTAAATAATGATTCTTTCTATTCACTTTATGCTAACAGGCTCCTATTGTTGTTACAAGCACTATTTTTCTTGCAATAACCATCAAATTATCTTTTTTCTCCTTATTAACAACTCTATTCATCAAGAATAAAATGTCCATATCGATACATTTCATTCAATACAATCAAACAATGGGGTTCATGATCTTCATTAGGGTTTCTTATTGATGTTAATTGGTTGAATTCCAAAATAAACAATCCCACAAAACATTTCTGGTTTGGAAAACTTGTCTTTTAGACCCAAACACACTTCTTGACACAATGGACATCAGATTAACATTTATAACTAAATTACATAGTATATTAATTTCAAACAAACATGTCGATGCACTATTGAAAATTTAAATGTCTTATGTTTCATCACCCAAAGGGCTCATTCATCTCAGTTTTCTTTTTTGTACTAATGTGAAGTGGTTTATTTCCTAAATAATGAGTCCATCAATTCCCTTTATGCTAAACACACTCCTTTCATTGTTACAAGGACTATTTTTCTTGTAATAACCATGAAAATTAGCTTTTGTCTCCCGATTAACAACTCTATTCATCAAGAAGAAAATGTCCGTATCCATACAATTCATTCAATACAATCAAACAATGGGGTTCATGATCTTCATTAGGGTTTCTTGTTGATCTTAAATGGATGAATTCCAAAATAAAGAATCCTTCAAAAGATTTCTAGTTTGGAAGACTTGTCTTTTGGTTCCAAACACACCTTTTGACATATTGATCATCAGATTAACATTTATGACTAAGTTACATAGTATATTAATTAAAACAAATATGTCTATGCACAATTGAAAATATAAATGTGTTTACTTCAATCACGCAAAGGCGTCATTCGTCTTAATTTGCATTTCGCACTAATGTGAAGTGACTTATTTCCTAAATAATGAGTCTTTCTATTCACTTTATGCTAACAGGCTCCTTTTGTTGTTACAAGTACTGTTTTTCTTGTAATAACCATCAAATTATCTTTTATCTCCTTATTAACAACTCTATTCATCAAGAAGTAAATGTCCATATCTATACAATTCATTCAATACAATCAAACAATGGGGTTCATGATCTTCATTAGGGTTTCTTATTGATGTTAATTGGTTGAATTCCAAAAATAAACAATCCCACAAAACATTTTTCATTTGGAAAACTTGTCTTTTTGACCCAAACACACTTCTTGACACAATGGACATCAGATTAACATTTATAACTAAATTACATAGTATATTAATTCAAACAAACATGTCGATGCACTATTGAAAATTTAAATGTTTTAAGTTTCATCACCCAAAGGGCTCATTCATCTCAGTTTTCTTTTTGTACTAATGTGAAGTGGTTTATTTTTTAAATAATGAGTCCCTCAATTCCCTTTATGCTAAACAAGCTCCTTTCATTGTTACAAGGACTATTTTTCTTGTAGTAATCATGAAATTAGCTTTTGTCTCCTTATTAACAACTCTATTCATCAAGAAGAAAAGGTCCATATCCATACAATTCATTCAATACAATCAAACAATGGGGTTCATGACCTTCATTAGGGTTTCTTGTTGATCTTAATTGGATGAATTCCAAAATAAAGAATCCCTCAAAAGATTTCTAGTTTGGAAGACTTGTCTTTTGGTTCCAAACACACCTTTTGACATAATGCTCATCAGATTATCATTTATGACTAAGTTACATAGTATATTAATTAAAACAAATATGTCCATGCACAATTTTAAATATAAATGTCTTTAGTTCAATCACCCAAAGGAGTCATTCGTCTTAATTTTCATTTCATACTAATGTGAAGTGGCTTATTTCCTAAATAATGAGTCTTTCTATTCACTTTATGCTAACAGGCTCCTATTGTTGTTACAAGCACTATTTTTCTTGCAATAACCATCAAATTATCTTTTGTGTCCATATTAACAACTCTATTCATCAAGAAGAAAATGTCCATATCGATACATTTCATTCAATACAATCAAACAATGGGGTTCATGATCTTCATTAGGGTTTCTTATTGATGTTAATTGGTTGAATTCCAAAATAAACATTCCCACAAAATATTTCTGGTTTGGAAAACTTGTCTTTTAGACCCAAACACACTTCTTGACACAATGGACATCAGATTAACATTTATAACTAAATTACATAGTATATTAATTCAAACAAACATGTCGATGCACTATTGAAAATTTAAATGTCTTAAGTTTCATCACCCAAAGGGCTCATTCATCTCAGTTTTCTTTTTGTACTAATGTGAAGTGGTTTATTTCTTAAATAATGAGTCCCTCCAATCCCTTTATGCTAAACAAGCTCCTTTCATAGGTACAAGGATTATTTTTCTTGTAATAACCGTGAAATTAGCTTTTGTCTCCATATTAACAACTCTATTCATCAAGAAGAAAATGTCCATATCCATACAATTCATTCAATACAATCAAATAATGGGGTTCACGATCCTCATTAGGGTTTCTTGTTGATCTTAATTGGATGAATTCCAAAATAAAGAATCCCTCAAAAGATTTCTAGTTTGGAAGACTTAACTTTTGGTTCCAAACACACCTTTTGACATAGTGATCATCAAATTAACATTTATGACTAAGTTACATAGTATATTAATTAAAACAAATATCTCCATGCACAATTGAAAATATAAATGTGTTTAGTTCAATCACCCAAAGGAGACATTCGTCTTGATTTGCATTTCGTACTAATGTGAGGTGGCTTATTTCCTAAATAATGAGTCTTTCTGTTCACTTTATGCTAACCGGTTCCTTTTGTTGTTACAGGCACTATTTTTCTTGTAATAACCATCAAATTATCTTTTGTCTCCTTATTAACAACTCTATTCATCAAGAAGAAAATGTCCATATCTATACAATTCATTCAATAAAATCAAACAATGGGGTTTATGATCATCATTTGGGTTCCTTATTGATGTTGATTAGATGAATTCCAAAATAACGAATCCCTCAAAAGATTTCTTGTTTGGAAGACTTGTCTTTTGGTTCCAACACACCTTTTGAGATAATGATCATGAGATTAACATTTATGACTAAATTCCATTGTATATTAATTAAAACAAATATGTCAATGCACTATTAAAAATATAAATGTGTTTAGTTCAATCACCCAAAGGAGTCATTCATCTTAATTTTCATTTCTTACTAATGTGAAGTGGCTTATTTCCTAAATAATGAGTCTTTCTATTCACTTTATGCTAACAGGCACCTATTGTTGTTACAAGCACTATTTTTCTTGCAATAACCATCAAATTATCTTTTGTCTCCTTATTAACAACTCTATTCATCAAGAAGAAAATGTCCATATCGATACATTTCATTCAATACAATCAAACGATGGGGTTCATGATCTTCATTAGGGTTTCTTATTGATGTTAATTGGTTGAATTCCAAAATAAACAATCCCACAAAACATTTCTGGTTTGGAAAACTTGTCTTTTGGACCCAAACACACTTCTTGACACAATGGACATCAGATTAACATTTATAACTAAATTATATAGTATATTAATTCAAACAAACATGTCGATGCACTATTGAAAATTTAAATGTCTTAAGTTTCATCACCCAAAGGGCTCATTCATCTCAGTTTTCTTTTTGTACTAATGTGAAGTGGTTTATTTCCTAAATAATGAGTCCCTCAATTCCCATTATCCTAAACAAGCTCCTTTCATAGTTACAAGGACTATTTTTCTTGTAATAACCACGAAATTAGCTTTTGTCTCCTTATTAACAACTCTATTCATCAAGAAGAAAATGTCCATATCCATACAATTCAATCAATACAATCAAACAATGGGGTTCACGATCCTCATTAGCGTTTCTTGTTGATCTTAATTGGATGAATTCCAAAATAAAGAATCCCTCAAAAGATTTCTAGTTTGGAAAACTTAACTTTTGGTTCCAAACACACCTTTTGACATAATGATCATCAGATTAACATTTATGACTAAGTTACATAGTATATTAATTAAAACAAATATCTCCATGCACAATTGAAAATATAAATGTGTTTAGTTCAATCACGCAAAGGACTGATTCATCTTAATTTGCTTTTCGTACAAATGTGAAGTGGTTTATTTCTTAAATAATGAGTCCCTCAATTCCCTTTATGCAAAACAAGCTCCTTTCATTGTTACAAGGACTATTTTTCTTGTAATAACCATGAAATTAGCTTTTGTCTCCCTATTAACAACTCTATTCATCAAGAAGAAAATGGATGAATCTTACTTTTCATTTCATACTAATGTGAAGTGGCTTATTTCCTAAATAATGAGTCTTTCTATTCACTTTATGCTAACAGGCTCCTATTGTTGTTACAAGCACTATTTTTCTTGCAATAACCATCAAATTATCTTTTGTGTCCATATTAACAACTCTATTCATCAAGAAGAAAATGTCCATATCTATACAATTCATTCAATACAATCAATCAATGGGGTTCATGATCTTCATTAGGGTTTCTTATTGATGTTAATTGGATGAATTCCAAAATAAACAATCCCTCAAAACATTTCTGGCTTGGAAAACTTGTCTTTTGGACCCAAACACACTTTTTGACACAATGGACATGAGATTAACTTTTATAACTAAATTACATAATATATTAATTCAAACAAACATGTCGATGCACTATTGAAAATTTAAATGTCTTAAGTTTCATAACCCAAAGCACTCATTCATCTTAATTTGCTTTTTGTACTAATGTGAAGTGGTTTATTTCTTAAATAATGAGTCCCTCTATTCCCTTTATGCTAAACATGCTCCTTTCATTGTTACAAGGACTATTTTTTCTTGTAATAACCATGAAATTAGCTATTGTCTCTTTATTAACAACTCTATTCATCAAGAAGAAAATGTCCATATCTATACAATTCATTCAATACAATCAAACAATGGGGTTCATGGTCTTCATTAGGGTTTCTTATTGATGTTAATTAGATGAATTCCAAAATAAAGAATCCCTCAGAGGATTTCTAGTTTGGAAGACTTGTCTTTTGGTTCCAAACACACCTTTTGACATAATGATCATCAGATTAACATTTATGACTAAGTTACATAGTATATTAATTAAAACAAATATGTCCATGCACAATTGAAAATATAAATTTGTTTAGTTCAATTACCCAAAGGAGTCATTCATCTTACTTTTCATTTCATACTAATGTGAAGTGGCTTATTTCCTAAATAATGAGTCTTTCTATTCACTTTATGCTAACAGGCTCCTATTGTTGTTACAAGCACTATTTTTCTTGCAATAACCATCAAATTATCTTTTGTGTCCATATTAACAACTCTATTCATCAAGAAGAAAATGTCCATATCTATACAATTCATTCAATACAATCAAACAATGGGGTTCATGATCTTCATTAGGGTTTCTTATTGATGTTAATTGGATGAATTCCAAAATAAACAATCCCTCAAAACATTTCTGGCTTGGAAAACTTGTCTTTTGGACCCAAACACACTTTTTGACAAAATGGACATGAGATTAACTTTTATAACTAAATTACATAATATATTAATTCAAACAAACATGTCGATGCACTATTAAAAATTTAAATGTCTTAAGTTTCATCACCCAAAGGGCTCATTCATCTCAATTTTCTTTTTGTACTAATGAGAAATGGTTTATTTCCTAAATAATGAGTCCCTCAATTCCCTTTATGCCAAACAAGCTCCTTTCATTGTTACAAGGACTATTTTTCTTATAATAACCATTAAATTAGCTTTTGTCTCCTTATTAACAACTCTATTCATCAAGAAGAAAATGTTCATATCCATACAATTCATTCAATACAATCAAACAATAGGGTAATTAATCCTCATTAGGGTTTCTTGTTAATGTTAATTGGATGAATTCAAAAATAAAGAATCCCTCAAAAGAATTCTAGTTTGGAAGACTTGTCTTTTGGTTCCAAACACACCTTTTCACATAATGATCATCAGATTAACATTTATGACTAAGTTACATAGTATATTAATTAAAACAAATATGTCCATGCACAATTGAAAATATAAATGTGTTTAGTATAATCACCCAAAGGAGTCATTCGTCTTAATTTGCATTTCGTACTAATGTGAAGTGGCTTATTTCCTAAATAATGAGTCTTTCTATTCACTTTATGCTAACAGGCTCCTATTGTTGTTACAAGCACTATTTTTCTTGCAATAACCATCAAATTATCTTTTGTGTCCCTATTAACAACTCTATTCATCAAGAAGAAAATGTCCATATCTATACAATTCATTCAATACAATCAAACAATGGGGTTCATGATCTTCATTAGGGTTTCTTATTGATGTTAATTGGATGAATTTCAAAATAAACAATCCCTCAAAACATTTCTGGTTTGGAAAACTTGTCTTTTTGACCCAAACACACTTCTTGACACAATGGACATCAGATTAACATTTATAACTAAATAACATAGTATATTAATTCAAACGAACATGTCGATGCACTATTGAAAATTTAAATGTCTTAAGTTTCATAACCCAAAGCACTCATTCATCTTAATTTGCTTTTTGTACTAATGTGAAGTGGTTTATTTCTTAAATAATGAGTCCCTCTATTCCCTTTATGCTAAACAAGCTCCTTTCATTGTTACAAGGACTATTTTTCTTGTAATAACCATGAAATTAGCTATTGTCTCTTTATTAACAACTCTATTCATCAAGAAGAAAATGTCCATATCTATACAATTCATTCAATACAATCAAACAATGGGGTTCATGGTCTTCATTAGGGTTTCTTATTGATGTTAATTAGATGAAATCCAAAATAAAGAATCCCTCAGAGGATTTCTAGTTTGGAAGACTTGTCTTTTGGTTCCAAACACACCTTTTGACATAATGATCATCAGATTAACATTTATGACTAAGTTACATAGTATATTAATTAAAACAAATATGTCCATGCACAATTCAAAATATAAATGTGTTTAGTTCAATCACCCAAAGCAGTCATTCGTCTTAATTTGCATTTCGTACTAATGTGAAGTGGCTTATTTCCTAAATAATGAGTCTTTCTATTCACTTTATGCTAACAGGCTCCTTTTGTTGTTACAAGCACTATTTTTCTTGGAATAACCATCAAAATATCTTTCGTCTCCATATTAACAACTCTATTCATCAAGAAGAAAATGTCCATATTTATACAATTCATTCAATACAATCAAACAATGGGGTTCATGGTCTTCATTAGGGTTTCTTATTGATGTTAATTAGATGAAATCCAAAATAAAGAATCCCTCAGAGGATTTCTAGTTTGGAAGACTTGTCTTTTGGTTCCAAACACACCTTTTGACATAATGATCATCAGATTAACATTTATGACTAAGTTACATAGTATATTAATTAAAACAAATATGTCCATGCACAATTCAAAATATAAATGTGTTTAGTTCAATCACCCAAAGCAGTCATTCGTCTTAATTTGCATTTCGTACTAATGTGAAGTGGCTTATTTCCTAAATAATGAGTCTTTCTATTCACTTTATGCTAACAGGCTCCTTTTGTTGTTACAAGCACTATTTTTCTTGGAATAACCATCAAAATATCTTTTGTCTCCATATTAACAACTCTATTCATCAAGAAGAAAATGTCCATATCTATACAAATCATTCAATACAATCAAACAATGGGGTTCATGATCTTCATTAGCGTTTCTTATTGATGTTAATTGGATGAATTCCAAAATAAACAATCCCTCAAAACATTTCTGGCTTGGAAAACTTGTCTTTTGGACCTAAACACACTTTTTGACACAATGGACAAGAGATTAACTTTTATAACTAAATTACATAATATATTAATTCAAACAAACATGTCGATGCACTATTGAAAATTTAAATGTCTTAAGTTTCATAACCCAAAGCACTCATTCATCTTAATTTGCTTTTTGTACTAATGTGAAGTGGTTTATTTCTTAAATAATGAGTCCCTCTCTTCCCTTTATGCTAAACAAGCTCCTTTCATTGTTACAAGCACTATTTTTCTTGCAATAACCATGAAATTAGCTTTTGTCTCCTTATTAACAACTCTATTCATCAAGAAGAAAATGTCCATATCTATACAATTCATTCAATACAATCAAACAATGGGGTTCATGGTCTTCATTAGGGTTTCTTATTGATGTTAATTAGATGAATTCCAAAATAAAGAATCCCTCAGAGGATTTCTAGTTTGGAAGACTTGTCTTTTGGTTCCAAACACACCTTTTGACATAATGATCATCAGATTAACATTTATGACTAAGTTACATAGTATATTAATTAAAACAAATATGTCCATGCACAATTGAAAATATAAATGTGTTTAGTTCAATCACCCAAAGGAGTCATTCGTCTTAATTTGCATTTCGTACTAATGTGAAGTGGCTTATTTCCTAAATAATGAGTCTTTCTATTCACTTTATGCTAACAGGTTCCTTTTGTTGTTACAAGCACTATTTTTCTTGTACTAACCATCACATTATCTTTTGTCTCCTTATTAACAACTCTATTCATCAAGAAGAAAATGTCCATATCTATACAATTCATTCAATACAATCAAACAATGGGGTTCATGGTCTTCATTAGGGTTTCTTATTGATGTTAATTAGATGAATTCCAAAATAAAGAATCCCTCAGAGGATTTCTAGTTTGGAAGACTTGTCTTTTGGTTCCAAACACACCTTTTGACATAATGATCATCAGATTAACATTTATGACTAAGTTACATAGTATATTAATTAAAACAAATATGTCCATGCACAATTCAAAATATAAATGTGTTTAGTTCAATCACCCAAAGCAGTCATTCGTCTTAATTTGCATTTCGTACTAATGTGAAGTGGCTTATTTCCTAAATAATGAGTCTTTCTATTCACTTTATGCTAACAGGCTCCTTTTGTTGTTACAAGCACTATTTTTCTTGGAATAACCATCAAAATATCTTTCGTCTCCATATTAACAACTCTATTCATCAAGAAGAAAATGTCCATATTTATACAATTCATTCAATACAATCAAACAATGGGGTTCATGGTCTTCATTAGGGTTTCTTATTGATGTTAATTAGATGAAATCCAAAATAAAGAATCCCTCAGAGGATTTCTAGTTTGGAAGACTTGTCTTTTGGTTCCAAACACACCTTTTGACATAATGATCATCAGATTAACATTTATGACTAAGTTACATAGTATATTAATTAAAACAAATATGTCCATGCACAATTCAAAATATAAATGTGTTTAGTTCAATCACCCAAAGCAGTCATTCGTCTTAATTTGCATTTCGTACTAATGTGAAGTGGCTTATTTCCTAAATAATGAGTCTTTCTATTCACTTTATGCTAACAGGCTCCTTTTGTTGTTACAAGCACTATTTTTCTTGGAATAACCATCAAAATATCTTTTGTCTCCATATTAACAACTCTATTCATCAAGAAGAAAATGTCCATATCTCTATACAAATCATTCAATACAATCAAACAATGGGGTTCATGATCTTCATTAGCGTTTCTTATTGATGTTAATTGGATGAATTCCAAAATAAACAATCCCTCAAAACATTTCTGGCTTGGAAAACTTGTCTTTTGGACCTAAACACACTTTTTGACACAATGGACAAGAGATTAACTTTTATAACTAAATTACATAATATATTAATTCAAACAAACATGTCGATGCACTATTGAAAATTTAAATGTCTTAAGTTTCATAACCCAAAGCACTCATTCATCTTAATTTGCTTTTTGTACTAATGTGAAGTGGTTTATTTCTTAAATAATGAGTCCCTCTCTTCCCTTTATGCTAAACAAGCTCCTTTCATTGTTACAAGCACTATTTTTCTTGCAATAACCATGAAATTAGCTTTTGTCTCCTTATTAACAACTCTATTCATCAAGAAGAAAATGTCCATATCTATACAATTCATTCAATACAATCAAACAATGGGGTTCATGGTCTTCATTAGGGTTTCTTATTGATGTTAATTAGATGAATTCCAAAATAAAGAATCCCTCAGAGGATTTCTAGTTTGGAAGACTTGTCTTTTGGTTCCAAACACACCTTTTGACATAATGATCATCAGATTAACATTTATGACTAAGTTACATAGTATATTAATTAAAACAAATATGTCCATGCACAATTGAAAATATAAATGTGTTTAGTTCAATCACCCAAAGGAGTCATTCGTCTTAATTTGCATTTCGTACTAATGTGAAGTGGCTTATTTCCTAAATAATGAGTCTTTCTATTCACTTTATGCTAACAGGTTCCTTTTGTTGTTACAAGCACTATTTTTCTTGTACTAACCATCACATTATCTTTTGTCTCCTTATTAACAACTCTATTCATCAAGAAGAAAATGTCCATATCTATACAATTCATTCAATACAATCAAACAATGGGGTTCATGATCTTCATTAGGGTTTCTTATTGATGTTAATTGGTTGAATTCCAAAATAAACAATCCCACAAAACATTTCTGGTTTGGAAAACTTGTCTTTTTGACCCAAACACACTTTTTGACACAATGGACATCAGATTAACATTTATAACTAAATTACATAGTATATTAATTCAAACAAACATGTCGATGCACTATTGAAAATTTAAATGTCTTAAGTTTCATCACCCAAAGGGCTCATTCATCTCAATTTTCTTTTTGTACTAATGAGAAGTGGTTTATTTCCTAAATAATGAGTCCCTCAATTCCCTTTATGCTAAACAAGCTCCTTTCATTGTTACAAGGACTATTTTTCTTGTAATAACCATGAAATTAGCTTTTGTCTCCTTATTAACAACTCTATTCATCAAGAAGAAAATGTTCATATCCATACAATTCATTCAATACAATCAAACAATGGGGTAATTAATCCTCATTAGGGTTTCTTGTTGATCTTAATTGGATGAATTCCAAAATAAAGAATCCCTCAAAAGATATCTTGTTTGGAAGACTTGTCTTTTGGTTCCAAACACACCTTTTCACATAATGATCATCAGATTAACATTTATGACTAAGTTACATAGTATATTAATTAAAACAAATATGTTCATGCGCAATTGAAAATATAAATGTGTTTTGTATAATCACCCAAAGGAGTCATTCGTCTTAATTTGCATTTCGTACTAATGTGAAGTGGCTTATTTCCTAAATAATGCGTCTTTCTATTCACTTTATGCTAACAGGCTCCTATTGTTGTTACAAGCTCTATTTTTCTTGCAATAACCATCAAATTATCTTTTGTGTCCATATTAACAACTCTATTCATCAAGAAGAAAATATCCATATCTATACAATTCATTCAATACAATCAAACAATGGGGTTCATGATCTTCATTAGGGTTTCTTATTGATGTTAATTGGATGAATTCCAAAATAAACAATCCCTCAAAACATTTCTGGTTTGGAAAACTTGTCTTTTTGACCCAAACACACTTCTTGACACAATGGACATCAGATTAACATTTATAACTAAATAACATAGTATATTAATTCAAACAAACATGTCCATGCACTATTGAAAATTTAAATGTCTTAAGTTTCATAACCCAAAGCACTCATTCATCTTAATTTGCTTTTTGTACTAATGTGAAGTGGTTTATTTCTTAAATAATGAGTCCCTCTATTCCCTTTATGCTAAACAAGCTCCTTTCATTGTTACAAGGACTATTTTTCTTGTAATAACCATGAAATTAGCTATTGTCTCTTTATTAACAACTCTATTCATCAAGAAGAAAATGTCCATATCTATACAATTCATTCAATACAATCAAACAATGGGGTTCATGATCTTCATTAGGGTTTATTATTGATGGTAATTAGATGAATTCCAAAATAAAGAATCCCTCAGAAGATTTCTAGTTTGGAAGACTTGTCTTTTGGTTCCAACACACCTTTTGAGATAATGATAATGAGATTAACATTTATGACTAAATAACTTTGTATATTAATTAAAACAAATATGTCAATGCACTATTGAAAATATAAATGTGTTTAGTTCAATCACCCAAAGGAGTCATTCATCTTAATTTTCATTTCATACTAATGTGAAGTGGCTTAATTCCTAAATAATGAGTCTTTCTATTCACTTTATGCTAACAGGCTCCTATTGTTGTTACAAGCACTATTTTTCATGAAATAACCATCAAATTATCTTTTGTCTCCTTATTAACAACTCTATTCATCAAGAAGAAAATGTCCATATCTATACAATTCATTCAATACAATCAAGCAATTGTGTTATGTTCTTCATTAGGGTTTCTTATTGATGTTAATTGGTTGAATTCCAAAATAAACAATCCCTCACAACATTTTTGGTTTGGAAAACTTGTCTTTTGGACCCAAACTCACTTTTTGACACAATGGACATGAGATTAACTTTTATAACAAAATTACACAGTATAGTAATTCAAACAAACATCTTGATGCACTATTGAAAATTTAAATGTCTTAAGTTTCATCACCCAAAGGCCTCATTCATCTTAGTTTGCTTTTTGTACTAATGTGAAGTGGTTTATTTCCCAAATAATGAGTCCCTCAATTCCCTTTATGCTAAACAAGCTCCTTTCATTGTTACAAGGACAATTTTTCTTGTAATAACCATGAAATTAGCTTTTGTCTCCTTATTAACAACTCTATTCATCAAGAAGAAAATGTCCATATCCATACAATTCATTCAATACAATCAAACAATGGGGTTCATGATCTTCATTAGGGTTTCTTGTTGATCTTAATTGGATGAATTCCAAAATATAGAATCCCTCAGAAGATTTCTAGTTTGGAAGACTTGACTTTTGGTTCCGAACACACCTTTTCACATAATGATCATCAGATTAACATTTATGACTAAGTTACATAGTATATTAATTAAAACAAATATGTCCATGCACAATTGAAAATATAAATGTGTTTAGTTCAATCACCCAAAGGAGTCATTCATCTTAATTTTCATTTCGTACTAATGTGCAGTGGCTTATTTCCTAAATAATGAGTCTTTCTATTTACTTTATGCTAACAGGTTCCTTTTGTTGTAACAAGCACTATTTTTCTTGTAATAACCATCAAATTATCTTTTGTCTCCTTATTAACAACTTTATTCATCAAGAAGAAAATGTCCATATCTATACAATTCATTAATTACAATCAAACAATGGGGTTCATAATCTTCATTAGGGTTTCTTATTGATGTTAATTAGATGAATTCCAAAATAAAGAATCCCTGAGAAGATTTCTAGTTTGGAAGACTTGTCTTTTGGTTCCAACACACCTTTTGAGATAATGATCATGAGATTAACATTTATGACTAAATTACATTGTATATTAATTAAAACAAATATGTCAATGCACTATTGAAAATATAAATGTGTTTATTTCAATCACCCAAAGGACTCATTCATCTTAGTTTGCTTTTCATACTAATGTGGAGTGGTTTATTTGCAAAATAATGAGTCCTTCTATTCACATTATGCTAAACAAGCTCATTTTGTTGTTACAAGCACTATTTTCTTGTAATAACCATGAAATTATCTTTTGTCTACTTATTAACAACTCTATTCATCGAGAAGAAAATGTCCATATCTATACAATTCATTCAATACAATCAAACAATGGGGTTCATGACCTTCATTAGGGTTTCTTGTTGATCTTAATTGGATGAATTCCAAAATAAAGAATCCCTGAGAAGATTTCTAGTTTGGAAGACTTGTCTTTTGGTTCCAAACACACCTTTTGACATAATGATCATGAGATTAACATTTATGACTAAGTTACATAGGATATTAATTAAAACAAATATCTCCATACACAATTGAAAATATAAATGTGTTTAGTTCAATCACCCAAAGTAGTCATTCGTCTTAATTTGCATTTCGTACTAATATGAAGTGGCTTATTTCCTAAATAATGAGTCTTTCTATTCACTTTATGCTAACAGGCTCCTTTTGTTGTTACAAGCACTATTTTTCTTGCAACAACCATCAAATTATCTTTTGTCTCCTTATTAACAACTCTATTCATCAAGAAGAAAATGTCCATATCTATACAATTCATTCAATACAATCAAACAATGGGGTACATGATCTTCATTAGGGTTTCTTATTGATGGTAATTAGATGAATTCCAAAATAAAGAATCCCTCAGAAGATTTCTAGTTTGGAAGACTTGTCTTCTAGTTCCAACACACCTTTTGAGATAATGATCATGAGATTAACATTTATTACTAAATTACATTGTATATTAATTAAAACAAATATGTCAATGCACTATTGAAAATATAAATGTGCTTAGTTCAATCACCCAAAGGAGTCATTCATCTTAATTTGCATTTCATACTAATGTGAAGTGGCTTATTTCCTAAATAATGAGTCTTTCTATTCACTTTATGCTAACAGGCTCCTTTTGTTGTTACAAGCACTATTTTTCTTGCAATAACCATCAAATTATCTTTTGTCTCCTTATTAACAACTCTATTCATCAAGAGGAATATGTCCAAATCTATACAATTCATTCCACACAATCAAACAATGGGGTTCATGATCTTCATTAGGGTTTCTTATTGATGGTAATTAGATGAATTCCAAAATAAAGAATCCCTCAGAACATTTCTAGTTTCGAAGACTTGTCTTTTGGTTCCAACACACCTTTTGAGATAATGATCATGAGATTAACATTTATGACTAAATTATATTGTATATTAATTAAAACAAATATGTCAATGCACTATTGAAAATATAAAGGTGTTTAGTTCAATCACCCAAAGGATTCATTCATCTTAATTTTCATTTCCTACTAATGTGAAGTGGCTTATTTCCTAAATAATGAGTCTTTCTATTCACTTTATGCTAACAGGCTCCTATTGTTGTTACAAGCACTATTTTGCTTGCAATAACCATCAAATTATCTTTTGTCTCCTTATTAACAACTCTATTCGTCAAGAAGAAAATGTCCATATCTATACAATTCATTCAATACAATCAAACAATGGGGTGCATGATCTTCATCAGGGTTTCTTATTGATGTTAATTGGTTGAATTCCAAAATAAACAATCCCTCAAAACATTTCTGGTTTGGAAAACTTGTCTTTTGGACCCAAACACACTTTTTGACACAATGGACATGAGATTAACTTTTATAATTAAATTACATAGTATAATAATTAAAACAAACATGTCGATGCACTATTGAAAATTTAAATATGTTTAGTTTCATCACCCACAGGACTCATTCATCTTAGTTTTCTTTTCGAACTAATGTGAAGTGGTTTATTTCCTCAATAATGAGTCCCTCTATTGCCTTTATGCTAAACAAGCTCCTTTCATTGTTACAAGAACGATTTTTCTTGTAATAACCATGAAATTAGCTTTTGTCTCCTTATTAACAACTCTATTCATCAAGAAGAAAATGTCAATATCCATACAATTCATTCAATACAATCAAACAATGGGGTTCATGATCTTCATTAGGGTTTCTTATTGATGTTAATTGGTTGAATTCCAAAATAAACAATCCCTCAAAACATTTCTGATTTGGAAAACTTGTCTTTTGGACCCAAACACACTTTTTGACACAATGGACATAAGATTAACTTTTATAACTAAATTACATAGTATATTAATTCAAACAAACATGTCGATGCACTATTGAAAATTTAAATGTCTTAAGTTTCATCACCCAAAGGACTCATTCATCTTAGTTTTCTTGTCGTACTAATGTGAAGTGGTTTATTTCCTAAATATTGAGTCCCTCTATTCCCTTTATGCTAAACAAGCTCCTTTCATTGTTACAAGGACTATTTTTCTTGTAATAACCATGAAATTAGCTTTTCTATACTTATTAACAACTCTAGTCATCAAGAAGAAAATGTCCATATCTATACAATTCACACAATACAATCAAACAATGGGGTTCATGATCTTCATTAGGTTTTCTTGTTAATCTTAATTGGATGAATTCCAAAATAAAGAATCCCTGAGAACATTTCTAGTTTGGAAGACTTGTCTTTTCGTTCCAAACACCCCTTTTTGACATAATGATCATGAGATGAACATTTATGACTAAGTTACATAGTATATTAATTAAAACAAATATGTCCATGCACAATTGAAAATATAAATGTGTTTAGTTCAATCACACAAAGGAGTCATTCGTCTTAATTTGAATTTCGTACTAATGTGAAGTGGCTTATTTCCTAAATAATTTGTCTTTCTATTCACTTTATGCTAACAGGCTCCTATTGTTGTTACAAGCACTATTTTTGTTGCAATAACGATGAAATTATCATTTTTCTCCTTATTAACAACTCTATTCATCAACAAGAAAATGTCCATATCTATACAATTCATTCAATACAATCAAACAATGGGGTTTGTGATCTTCATTAGGGTTTCTTATTGATGTTACTTGGTTGAATTCCAAAATAAACAATTCCTCAAAACATTTCTGTATTGGAAAACTTGTCTTTTGGACCCAAACACACTTTTTGACACAATGGACATGAGATTAACTTTTATAACTAAATTACATAGTATATGAATTCAAACAAACATGTCGATGCACTATTGAAAATTTAAATGTATAAAGTTTCATCACCCAAAGAACTCATTCATCTTAGTTTGCTTTTCGTACTAATGTGAAGTGGCTTATTTCCTAAATAATGAGTCCTTCTATTCCCTTTATGCTAAACAAGCTCCTTTCATTGTTACAAGGACTATTTTTCTTGTAATAACCATGAAATTAGCTTTTGTCTCCTTATTAACAACTCTATTCATCAAGAAGAAAATGTCCATATCCATACAATTCATTCAATACAATCAAACAATGGGGTTCATGAACTTCATTAGAGTTTCTTATTGATGTTAATTGGTTGAATTCCAAAATAAACAATCCCTCAGAACATTTCTAGTTTGGAACACATGTCTCTTGGACCCAAACATACTTTTTGACACAATGATCATGAGATTAAGATTTATAACTAAATTACATAGTATATTAATTAAAACAAACATGTCGATGCACTATTGAAAATTTAAATGTGTTTAGTTTCATCACTCACAGGACTCATTCATCTTAGTTTGCTTTTCGTACTAATGTGAAGTGGCTTATTTCCTAAATAATGAGTCTTTCTATTCACTTTATGCTAACAGGTTGCTATTGTTGTTACAAGCACTATTTTTCTTGCAATAACCATCAAATTATCTTTTGTCTCCTTATTAACAACTCTATTCGTCAAGAAGAAAATGTCCATATCTATAAAATTCATTCAATACAATCAAACAATGGGGTGCATGATCTTCATCAGGGTTTCTTATTGATGTTAATTGGTTGAATTCCAAAATAAACAATCCCTCAAAACATTTCTGGTTTGGAAAACTTGTCTTTTGAACCCAAACACACTTTTTGACACAATGGACATGAGATTAACTTTTATAACTAAATTACACAGTATAGTAATTCAAACAAACATGTCGATGCACTATTGAAAATTTAAATGTCTTAAGTTTCATCACCAAAAGGACTCATTCATCTTAGTTTGCTTTTCAAACTAATGTGAAGTGGTTTATTTCCAAAATAATGAGTCCCTCTATTGCCTTTATGCTAAACAAGCTCCTTTCATTGTTACAAGAGCTATTTTTCTTTTAATATCCATGAAATTAGCTTTTGTCTCCTTATTAACAACTCTATTCATCAAGAAGAAAATGTCCATATCCATACAATTCATTCAATACAATCAAACAATGGGGTTTATGATCTTCATTAGGGTTTCTTATTGATGTTGCTTGGTTAAATTCCAAAATAAACAATTCCTCAAAACATTTCTGGTTTGGAAAACTTGTCTTTTGGACCCAAACACACTTTTTGACACAATGGACATGAGATTAACTTTTATAACTAAATTACATAGTATATTAATTCAAACAAACATGTCGATGCACTATTGAAAATTTAAATGTCTGAAGTTTCATCACCCAAAGAACTCATTCGTCTTAGTTTGCTTTTCGTACTAATGTGAAGTGGTTTATTTCCTAAATAATGAGTCCTTCTATTCCCTTTATGCTAAACAAGCTCCTTTCATTGTTACAAGGACTATTTTTCTTGTAATAACCATGAAATTAGCATTTGTCTACTTATTAACAACTCTATTCTTCAAGAAGAAAATGTCCAAATCTATACAATTCATTCAACACAATGAAACAATGGGGTTCATGATCTTCATTAGGGTTTCTTATTGATGTTAATTAGTTGAATTTCAAAATAAACAATCCCTAACAACAATTTTGATTTGCAACTCTTGTCTTTTGGACCCAAACACACTTTTTGACTCAATGATCATGTGATTAACATTTATAACTAAATTACGTAATATATTAATTGAAACAAACATGTCGATGCACTATTAAAAATTTAAATGTCTTAAGTTTCATCACCAAAAGGACTCATTCATCTTAGTTTGCTTTTCAAACTAATGTGAAGTGGTTTATTTCCTAAATAATGAGTCCCTCTATTGCCTTTATGCTAAACAAGCTCCTTTCATTGTTACAAGGGCTATTTTTCTTTTAATATCCATGAAATTAGCTTTTTTCTCCTTATTAACAACTCTATTCATCAAGAAGAAAATGTCCATATCCATACAATTCATTCAATACAATCAAACAATGGGGTTCATGATCTTCATTAGGGTTTCTTATTGATGTTAATTGGATGAATTCCAAAATAAACAAACCATCAAAACATTTCTGGTTTGGAAAACTTGCCTTTTGGACCCAACCACACTTTTTGACACAATGGACATGAGATTAACTTGTATAACTAAATTACATAGTATATTAATTCAAACAAACATGTTGATGCACTATTGAAAATTTGAAATGTCTTAAGTTTCATCACCCAAAGGACTCATTCATCTTAGTTTTCTTGTCGTACTAATGTGAAGTGGTTTATTTTCTAAATATTGAGTCCCTCTATTCCCTTTATGCTAAACAAGCTCCTTTCATTGTTACAAGGACTATTTTTCTTGTAATAACCATGAAATTAGCTTTTGTCTCCTTATTAACAACTCTATTCATCAAGAAGAAAATGTCCATATCCATACTATTCATTCAATACAATCAAACAATGGGGTTCATGATCTTCATTAGGGTTTCTTATTGATGTTAATTGGTTGAATTCCAAAATAAACAATCCCTCAAAACATTTCTGGTTTGGAAAACTTGTCTTTTGAACCCAAACAAACTTTTTGACACAATGGACATGAGATTAACTTTTATAACTAAATCACATAGTATATTAATTCAAAGAAACATGTTGATGCACGATTGAAAATTTAAATGTCTTAAGTTTCATCACCCAAAGGACTCATTCATCTTAGTTTGCTTTTCGTACTAATGTGAAGTGGTTTATTTCCTAAATAATGAGTCCTTCTAATCCCTTTATGCTAAACAAGCTCCTTTCATTGTTACAAGGACTATTTTTCTTGTAATAACCATGAAATTAGCTTTTGTGTACTTATTAACAACTGTATTCATCACGAAGAAAATGTCCAAATCTATACAATTCATTCAACACAATGAAACAATGGGGTTCATGATCTTCATTAGGGTTTCTTATTGATGTTAATTAGCTGAATTTCAAAATAAACAATCCCTAAGAACAATTTTGATTTGGAACACTTGTCTTTTGGACCCAAACACACTTTTTGACTCAATGATCATGTGATTAACATTTATAACTAAATTACATAATATATTAATTGAAACAAACATGTCGATGCATTATTGAAAATTTAAATGTGTTTCGTTTCATCACCCAAAGGACTCATTCATCTTAGTTCGCTTTTCGTACTAATGTGAAGTGGTTTATTTCCAAAATAATGAGTCTTTCGATTCACTTTATGCTAACAGGCTCCTATTGTTCTTACAAGCACTATTTTTGTTGCAATAACCATGAAATTATCTATTTTCTCCTTATTAACAACTCTATTCATCAAGAAGAAAATGTCCATATCCATACAATTCATTCAGTACAATCAAACAATGGGGTTCATGATCTTCATTAGGGTTTCCTATTGATGTAAGTTTGTTGAATTTCAAAATAAACAATCCCTCACAACATTTCTAGTTTGGAACAGTTATCTATTGGACGCAAACACACCTTTTGACACAATGATCATGTGATTAACATTTATAACTAAATTATATAGTATATTAATTAAAACAAATATGTCGAAGCACTATTGAAAATTTAAATGTGTTTAGTTTCATTACCCAATGGACTCATTCACCATAGTTTGCTTTTCGTACTAATGTGAAGTGGTTTATTTCCCAAATAATAAGTCCTTCTATTCCTTTTATGCTAAACAAGCTCCTTTCATTGTTAGAAGGACTATTTTTCTTGTAATAACCATGAAATTAGCTTTTGTCTCCTTATTAACAACTCTATTCATCAAGAAGAAAATGTCCATATCCATACAATTCATTCAATACAATCAAACAATGGGGTTCATGATCTTCATTAGGGTTTCTTCTTGATGTTAATTGGTTGAATACCAAAATAAACAATCCTTCAGAACATTTCTAGTTTGGAACACTTGTCTTTTGGGCCCAAACACACTTTTTGACACAATGATCATGAGATTAAAATTTAGAACTAAATTACATAATATATTAATTAAAACAAACATGTCGATGCACTATTGAAAATGTAAATGTGTTTAGTTTCATCACCCAAAGGACTCATTCATCTTAGTTTGCTTTTCATAGTAATGTGAAGTGGTTAATTTCCAAAATAATGAGTCCTTCTATTCACTTTATGCTAAACAAGCTCCTTTTGTTGTTACAAGCACTATTTTTCTTGTGATATCCATGAAATTATCTTTTGTCTACTTATTAACAACTCTATTCATCAAGAAGAAAATGTCCATATCTATACAATTCAGTGAATACAATCAAACAATGGGGTTCATGATCTTCATTAGGGTTTCTTGTTCATCTTAATTGGATGAATTCCAAAATAAAGAATCCCTAAGAAGATTTCTAGTTTGGAAGACTTGTCTTTTAGTTCCAAACACACCTTTTGACATAATCATCATGAGATTAACATTTATGACTAAGTTACCTAGTATATTAATTAAAACAAATATGTCCATGCATAATTGAAAATATAAATGTGTTTAGTTCAATCACCCAAAGGAGTCATTCATCTTAATTTGCATTTCATACTAATGTGAAGTGGCTTATTTCCTAAATAATGTCTCTTTCTATTCACTTTATGCTAACAGGCTCCTATTGTTGTGACAAGCACTATTTTTGTTGTAATAACCATGAAATTATCCTTTTTCTCCTTATTAATATCTCTATTCATCAAGAAGAAAATGTCCATATCTATACAATTCATTCAATACAATCAAACAATGGGGTTTATGATCTTCTTTAGGGTTTCTTATTGATCTTACTTGGTTGAATTCCAAAATAAACAATCGCTCAAAACATTTCTGGTTTGGAAAACTTGTCTTTTGGTCCCAAACACACTTTTTGACACAATGGACATGAGATTAATTTTTATAACTAAATTACATAGTATATTAATTCAAACAAACATGTGGATGCACTATTGAAAATTTAAATGTCTCAAGTTTCATCACCCAAAGGACTCATTCATCTTAGTTTGCTTTTCGTACTAATGTGAAGTGGTTTATTTCCTAAATAATGAGTCCTTCTATTCCCCTTATGCTAAACAAGCTCCTTTCATTGTTACAAGGACTATTTTTCTTATAATAACCATGAAATTAGCTTTTGTCTTCTTATTAACAACTCTATTCATCAAGAAGAAAATGTCCATATCCATACAATTCATTCAATACAATCAAACAATGGGGTTCATGATCTTCATTAGGGTTTCTTATTGATGTTAACTGGCTGAATTCCAAAATAAACAATCCCTCAGAACATTTCTAGTTGGGAACACTTGTCTTTTGGACCCAAACACTTTTTGACACAATGATCATGAGATTAACATTTATAACTAAATTACATAGTATATTAATTAAAACAAACATGTGGATGCACTATTGAAAATTTAAATGTGTTTAGTTTCATCACCCACAGGACTCATTCATCTTAGTTTGCTTTCGTACTAATGTGAAGTGGCATATTTCCTAATTAATAAGTCTTTCTATTCACTTTATGCTAACAGGTTCCTATTGTTGTTACAAGCACTATTTTTCTTGCAATAACCATCAAATTATCTTTTGTCTCCTTATTAACAACTCTATTCATCAAGAAGAAAATGTCCAAATCTATACAATTCATTCAACACAATCAAACAATGGGGTTCATGATCTTCATTAAGGTTTCTTATTGATGTTAATTGGTTGAATTCCAAAATAAACAATCCCTCAAAACATTTCTGGTTTGGAAAACTTGTCTTTTGAACCCAAACACACTTTTTGACACAATGGACATGAGATTAACTTTTATAACTAAATCACATAGTATATTAATTCAAACAAACATGTTGATGCACTATTGAAAATTTGAAATGTCTTAAGTTTCATCACCCAAAGGACTCATTCATCTTAGTTTTCTTGTCGTACTAATGTGAAGTGGTTTATTTCCTAAATATTGAGTCTCTCTATTCCCTTTATGCTAAACAAGCTCCTTTCATTGTTACAAGGACTATTTTTCTTGTAATAACCATGAAATTAGCTTTTGTCTCCTTATTAACAACTCTATTCATCAAGAAGAAAATGTCCATATCTATACTATTCATTCAATACAATCAAACAATGGGGTTCATGATCTTCATTAGGGTTTCTTATTGATGTTAATTGGTTGAATTCCAAAATAAACAATCCCTCAAAACATTTCTGGTTTGGAAAACTTGTCTTTTGAACCCAAACACACTTTTTGACACAATGGACATGAGATTAACTTTTATAACTAAATCACATAGTATATTAATTCAAACAAACATGTCGATGCACTATTAAAAATTTAAATGTCTTAAGTTTCATCACCCAAAGCACTCATTCATCATAGTTTGCTTTTCGTACTAATGTGAAGTGGTTTATTTCCTAAATAATGAGTCCTTCTATTCCATTTATGCTAAACAAGCTCCTTTCATTGTTACAAGGACTATTTTTCTTGTAATAACCATGAAATTAGCTTTTGTCTACTTATTAACAACTCTATTCATCAAGAAGAAAATGTGCAAATCTATACAATTCATTCAACACAATGAAACAATGGGGTTCATGATCTTCATTAGGGTTTCTTATTGATGTTAATTGGTTGAATTCCAAAATAAACAATCCCTCAGAACATTTCTAGTTTGGAACACTTGTCTTTTGGACCCAAACACACTTTTTGACACAATGATCATGAGATTAACATTTATAACTAAATTACATAATATATTAATTAAAATAAACATGTCGATGCACTATTGAAAATTTAAATGTGTTTAGTTTCATCACCCAAAGGACTCATTCATCTTAGTTTGCTTTTCGTACTAATGTGAAGTGGTTTATTTCAAAAATAATGAGTCTTTCGATTCACTTTATGCTAACAGGCTCCTAGTGTTGTTACAAGCACTATTTTTCTTGCAATAACCATGAAATTATCTATTTTCTCCTTATTAACAACTCTATTCATGAAGAAGAAAATGTCCATATCTATACAATTCATTCAATACAATCAAACAATGGGGTTTATGATCTTCATTAGGGTTTCTTATTGATGTTACTTGGTTGAATTCCAAAATAAACAATCCCTCAAAACATTTCTGGTTTGGAAAACTTGTCTTTTGGACCCAAACACACTTTTTGACACAATGGACATCAAATTAACTTTTATAACTAAATTACATAGTATATTAATTCAAACAAACATGTCGATGCACTATTGACAATTTAAATGTCTAAAGTTTCATCACCCAAAGGACTCATTCATCTTAGTTTGCTTTTCGTACTAATGTGAAGTGGTTTATTTCCTAGATAATGAGTCCTTCTAATCCCTTTATGCTAAACAAGCTCCTTTCATTGTTACAAGGACTATTTTTCTTGTAATAACCATGAAATTAGCTTTTGTCTACTTATTAACAACTCTATTCATGGAGAAGAAAATGTCCAAATCAATACAATTCATTCAACACAATGAAACAATGGGGTTCATGATCTTCATTAGGGTTTCTTATTGATGTTAATTAGTTGAATTTCAAAATAAACAATCCCTAAGAACAATTTTGATTTGGAACACTTGTCTTTTGGACCCAAACACACTTTTTGACTCAATCATCATGTGATTAACATTTATAACTAAATTATGTAGTATATTAATTAAAACAAATATATCGTTGCACTATTAAAAATTTAAATGTGTTTAGTTTCATCACCCACAGGACTCATTCATCTTAGTTTGCTTTTCGTACTAATGTGAAGTGGCTTATTTCCTAAATAATGGGTCTTTCTATTCACTTTATGCTAACAGGTTCCTATTGTTGTTACAAGCACTATTTTTCTTGCAATAACCATCAAATTATCTTTTGTCTCCTTATTAACAACTCTATTCATCAAGAAGAAAATGTCCATATCTATACAATTCATTCAATACAATCAAATAATGGGGTTGATGATCTTCATTAGGGTTTCTTTTTGATGTTAATTGGTTGAATTCCAAAATAAACAATCCCTCAAAACATTTCTGGTTTGGAAAACTTGCCTTTTGGACCCAACCACACTTTTTGACACAATGGACATGAGATTAACTTTTATAACTAAATTACATAGTATATTAATTCAAACAAACATGTTAATGCACTATTGAAAATTTAAATGTCTTAAGTTTCATCACCCAAAGGACTCATTCATCTTAGTTTTCTTTTCGTAATAATGTGAAGTGGTTTATTTCCTCAATATTGAGTCCCTCTATTCCCTTTATGCTAAACAAGCTCCTTTCATTGTTACAAGGACTATTTTTCTTGTAATAACCATGAAATTATCTTTTGTCTCCTTATTAACAACTCTATTCATCAAGAAGAAAATGTCCATATCTATACAATTCATTCAATACAATCAAACAATGGGGTTCATGATCTTCATTAGCGTTTCTTATTGATGTTAATTGGATGAATTCCAAAATAAACAAACCTTCAAAGCATTTCTGGTTTGGAAAACTTGCCTTTTGGACCCAACCACACTTTTTGACACAATGGACATGAGATTAACTTGTTTAACTAAATTACATAGTATATTAATTCAAACAAACATGTTGATGCACTATTGAAAATTTGAAATGTCTTAAGTTTCATCACCCAAAGGACTCATTCATCTTAGTTTTCTTGTCGTACTAATGTGAAGTGGTTTATTTCCTAAATATTCAGTCTCTCTATTCCCTTTATGCTAAACAAGCTCCTTTCATTGTTACAAGGACTATTTTTCTTGTAATAACCATGAAATTAGCTTTTGTCTCCTTATTAACAACTCTATTCATCAAGAAGAAAATGTCCATATCTATACTATTCATTCAATACAAATAAACAATGGGGTTCATGATCTTCATTAGGGTTTCTTATTGATGTTAATTGGTTGAATTCCAAAATAAACAATCCCTCAAAACATTTCTGGTTTGGAAAACTTGTCTTTTGAACCCAAACACACTTTTTGACACAATGGACATGAGATTAACTTTTATAACTAAATCACATAGTATATTAATTCAAACAAACATGTCGATGCACTATTAAAAATTTAAATGTCTTAAGTTTCATCACCCAAAGCACTCATTCATCATAGTTTGCTTTTCGTACTAATGTGAAGTGGTTTATTTCCTAAATAATGAGTCCTTCTATTCCATTTATGCTAACAAGCTCCTTTCATTGTTACAAGGACTATTTTTCTTGTAATAACCATGAAATTAGCTTTTGTCTACTTATTAACAACTCTATTCATCAAGAAGAAAATGTGCAAATCTATACAATTCATTCAACACAATGAAACAATGGGGTTCATGATCTTCATTAGGGTTTCTTATTGATGTTAATTAGTTGAATTTCAAAATAAACAATCCCTAAGAACAATTTTGATTTGGAACACTTGTCTTTTGGACCCAAACACACTTTTTGACTCAATGATCATGTGATTAACATTTATATCTAAATTACATAATATATTAATTGAAACAAACATGTTGATGCACTATTGAAAATTTAAATGTGTTTAGTTTCATCACCCAAAGGACTCATTCATCTTAGTTTGCTTTTCGTACTAATGTGAAGTGGTTTATTTCCAAAATAATGAGTCTTTCGATTCACTTTATGCTAACAGGCTCCTATTGTTCTTACAAGCACTATTTTTTTGCAATAACCATGAAATTATCTATTTTCTCCTTATTAACAACTCTATTCATCAAGAAGAAAATGTCCATATCCATACAATTCATTCAGTACAATCAAACAATGGGGTTCATGATCTTCATTAGGGTTTCCTATTGATGTAAGTTTGTTGAATTTCAAAATAAACAATCCCTCACAACACTTCTAGCTTGGAACAGTTGTCTATTGGACGCAAACACACTTTTTGACACAATGATCATGTGATTAACATTTATAACTAAATTATATAGTATATTAATTAAAAGAAATATGTCGATGCACTATTGAAAATTTAAATGTGTTTAGTTTCATTACCCAATGGACTCATTCACCATTGTTTGCTTTTCGTACTAATGTGAAGTGGTTTATTTCCTAAATAATGAGTCTTTCTATTCTCTTTATGCTAAACAAGCTCCTTTTGTTGTTACAAGCACTATTTTTCTTGTAATAACCATGAAATTATCTTTTGTCTACTTATTAAAAACTCTATTCATCAAGAAGAAAATGTCCATATCTATACAATTCATTCAATACAATGAAACAATGGGGTTGATGATCTTCATTCGGGTTTCTTATTAATGTTAATTAGATGAATTCCAAAATAAAGAATCCCTTAGAAGATTTCTAGTTTGGAAGACTTGTCTTTTGGTTCCAACACACCTTTTGAGGTAATGATCATGAGATTAACATTTATGACAAAATTACATTGTATATTAATTAAAACAAATATGTCAATGCACTATTGAAAATATAAATGTGTTTAGTTCAATCACCAAAAGCAGTCATTCATCGTAATCTGCAATTCATACTAATGTGAAGTGGCTTATTTCCTAAATAATGAGTCTTTCGATTCACTTTATGCTAACAGGCTCCTATTGTTGTTACAAGCACTATTTTTCTAGCAATAACCATGAAATTATCTTTTTTCTCCTTATTAAGAACTCTATTCATCAAGAAGAAAATGTCCATATCTGTATAATTCATTCAATACAATCAAACAATGGGTTTTATGATCTTCATGAGGGTTTCTTATTGATGTTACTTGGTTGAATTCCAAAATAAACAATACCTCAAAACATTTCTAGTTAGGAAAACTTGTCTTTTGGACCAAAATACACTTTTTGACATAAGATTAACTTTTATAACTAAATTACATAGTATATTAATTCAAACAAACATGTCGATGCACTATTGAAAATTTAAATGTCTTATGTTTCATCACCCAAAGGACTCATTCATCTGAGTTTACTTTTCGTACTAATCTGAAGTGGTTTATTTCCCAAATAATAAGTCCTTCTATTCCCTTTATGCTAAACAAGCTCCTTTCATTGTTACAAGGACTATTTTTATTGTAATAACCATGAAATTAGCTTTTGTCTCCTTATTAACAACTCTATTCATCAAAAATAAAATGTCCATATCCATACGATTCATTCAATACAATCAAACAATGGGGTTCATGATCTTCATTAGGGTTTCTGATTGATGTTAATTGGTTGAATTCCAAAATAAACAATCCCTCAAAACATTTCTGGTTTGGAAAACTTGCCTTTTCGACCCAACCACACTTTTTGACACAATGGACATGAGATTAACTTTTATAACTAAATTACATAGTATATTAATTCAAACAAACATGTTAATGCACTATTGAAAATTTAAATGTCTTAAGTTTCATCACCCAAAGGACTCATTCATCTTAGTTTTCTTTTCATACTAATGTGAAGTGGTTTATTTCCTAAATATTGAGTCCCTCTATTCCCTTTATGCTAAACAAGCTCCTTCCATTGTTACAAGGACTATTTTTCTTGTAATAACCATGAAATTAGCTTTTGTCTCCTTATTAACAACTCTATTCATCAAGAAGAAAATGTCCATATCCATACAATTCATTCAATACAATCAAACAATGGGGTTCATGATCTTCATTACGGTTTCTTCTCGATGTTAATTGGTTGAATTCCAAAATAAACAATCCTTCAGAACATTTCTAGTTTGGAACACTTGTCTTTTGGGCCCAAACACACTTTTTGACACAATGATCATGAGATTAACATTTAGAACTAAATTACATAATATATTAATTAAAACAAACATGTCGATGCACTATTGAAAATTTAAATATGTTTAGTTTCATCACCCAAAGGACTCATTCATCTTAGTTTGCTTTTCATACTAATTTGAAGTGGTTTATTTCCAAAATAATGAGTCCTTCTATTTTATGCTAAACAAGCTCCGTTCGTTGTTACAAGCACTATTTTTCTTGTAATATCCATGAAATTATCTTTTGTCTACTTATTAACACCTCTATTCATCAAGTAGAAAATGTCCATATCTATACAATTCAGTCAATACAATCAAACAATGGGGTTCATGATCTTCATTAGGGGTTCTTGTTGATCTTAATTGGATGAATTCCAAAATAAAGAATCCCTAAGAAGATTTCTAGTTTGGAAGACTTGTCTTTTAGTTCCAAACACACCTTTTGACGTAATCATCATGAGATTAACATTTATGACTAAGTTACATAGTATATTAATTAAAACAAATATGTCCGTGCACAATTGAAAATATAAATGTGTTTAGTTCAATCACCCAAAGGAGTCATTCGTCTTAATTTGCATTTCATACTAATGTGAAGTGGCTTACTTCCTAAATAATGTGTCTTTCTATTCACTTTATGCTAACAGGCTCCTATTGTTGTTACAAGCACTATTTTTGTTGCAATAACCATGAAATTATCCTTTTTCTACTTATTAATAACTCTATTCATCAAGAAGAAAATGTCCATATCTATACAATTCATTCAATACAATCAAACAATGGGGTTTATGATCTTCTTTAGGGTTTCTTATTGATCTTACTTGGTTGAATTCCAAAATAAACAATCCCTCAAAACATTTCTAATTTGGAAACCTTGTCTTTTGGACCCAAACACACTTTTTGACACAATGGACATGAGATTAATTTTTATAACTAAATTACATAGTATATTAATTCAAACGAACATGTCGATGCACTATTGAAAATTTAAATGTCTTAAGTTTCATCACCAAAAGGACTCATTCATCTTAGTTTGCTTTTCAAACTAATGTGAAGTGGTTTATTTCCTAAATAATGAGTCCCTCTATTCCCTTTATGCTAAACAAGCTCCTTTCATTGTTACAAGGGCAATTTTTCTTGTAATAACAATGAAATTAGCTTTTGTCTACTTATTAACAACTCTATTCATCAAGAAGAAAATGTCCAAATCTATACAATTCGTTCAACACAATCAAACAATGGGGTTCATGATCTTCATTAGGGTTTCTTATTGATGTTAATTGGTTGAATTCCAAAATAAACAATCCCTCAAAACATTTCTGGTTTGGAAAACATGTCTTTTGAACCAAACACACTTTTTGACACAATGGACATGAGATTAACTTTTATAACTAAATCACATAGTATATTAATTCAAAGAAACATGTCGATGCACGATTGAAAATTGAAATGTCTTAAGTTTCATCACCCAAAGGACTCATTCATCTTAGTTTGCTTTTCGTACTAATGTGAAGTGGTTTATTTCCTAAATAATGAGTCCTTCTAATCCCTTTATGCTAAACAAGCTCCTTTCATTGTTACAAGGACTATTTTTCTTGTAATAACCATGAAATTAGCTTTTGTGTACTTATTAACAACTGTATTCATCACGAAGAAAATGTCCAAATCTATACAATTCATTCAACACAATGAAACAATGGGGTTCATGATCTTCATTAGGGTTTCTTATTGATGTTAATTAGCTGAATTTCAAAATAAACAATCCCTAAGAACAATTTTCATTTGGAACACTTGTCTTTTGGACCCAAACACACTTTTTGACTCAATGATCATGTGATTAACATTTATAACTAAATTACATAATATATTAATTGAAACAAACATGTCGATGCATTATTGAAAATTTAAATGTGTTTAGTTTCATCACCCAAAGCACTCATTCATCTTAGTTCGCTTTTCGTACTAATGTGAAGTGGTTTATTTCCAAAATAATGAGTCTTTCGATTCACTTTATGCTAACAGGCTCCTATTGTTCTTACAAGCACTATTTTTGTTGCAATAACAATGAAATTATCTATTTTCTCCTTATTAACAACTCTATTCATCAAGAAGAAAATGTCCATATCCATACAATTCATTCAGTACAATCAAACAATGGGGTTCATGATCTTCATTAGGGTTTCCTATTGATGCAAGTTTGTTGAATTTCAAAATAAACAATCCCTCACAACATTTCCAGTTTGGAACAGTTGTCTATTGGACGCAAACACACCTTTTGACACAATGATCATGTGATTAACATTTATAACTAAATTATATAGTATATTAATTAAAACAAATATGTCGAAGCACTATTGAAAATTTAAATGTGTTTAGTTTCATTACCCAATGGACTCATTCACCATAGTTTGCTTTTCGTACTAATGTGAAGTGGTTTATTTCCCAAATAATAAGTCCTTCTATTCCTTTTATGCTAAACAAGCTCCTTTCATTGTTAGAAGGACTATTTTTCTTGTAATAACCATGAAATTAGGTTTTGTCTCCTTATTAACAACTCTATTCATCAAGAAGAAAATGTCCATATCCATACAATTCATTCAATACAATGAAACAATGGGGTTCATGATCTTCATTAGGGTTTCTTATTGATGTTAATTGGTTGAATTCCAAAATAAACAATCCCTCAGAACATTTCTAGGTTGGAACACTTGTCTTTTGGACCCAAACACACTTTGACACAATGATCATGAGATTAACATTTATAACTAAATTACATAATAAATTAATTAAAACAAATATGTCGATGCACTATTGAAAATATAAATGTGTTTAGTTTCATCACCCAAAGGACTCATTCATCTTATTTTGCTTTTCGTACTAATGTGAAGTGGTTTATTTCTAAAATAATGAGTCTTTCGATTCACTTTATGCTAACAGGCTCCTATTGTTGTTATAAGCACTATTTTTCTTGCAATAACCATGAAATAATCTATTTTCTCCTTATTAACAACCCTATTCATCAAGAAGAAAATGTCCATATCTATACAATTCATTCAATACAATCAAACAATGGGGTTTATGATCTTCATTAGGGTTTCTTATTGATGATACTTGGTTGAATTCCAAAATAAACAATCCCTCAAAACATTTCTGGTTTGGAAAACTTGTCTTTTGGACCCAAAGAAACTTTTTGACACAATGGACATGAGATTAACTTTTTTAACTAAATTACATAATATATTAATTCAAACAAACATGTCGATGCACTATTGAAAATTTAAATGTCTTAAGTTTCATCACCCGAAGGACTCATTAATCTTAGTTTAATTTTCGTACTAATGTGAAGTGGTTTATTTCCTAAATAATGAGTCCTTCTATTCCATTTATGCAAAACAAGCTCCTTTCATTGTTACAAGGGCTATTTTTCTTGTAATAACAATGAGATTAGCTTTTGTCTACTTATTAACAACTCTATTCATCAAGAAGAAAATGTCCAAATCTATACAATTCATTCAACACAATAAGACAATGGGGTTCATGATCTTCATTAGGGTTTCTTATTGATGTTAATTGGTTGAATTCCAAAATAAACAATCCCTCAAAACATTTCTGGTTTGGAAAACTTGTCTTTTGAACCCAAACACACTTTTTGACACAATGGACATGAGATTAACTTTTATAACTAAATCACATTGTATATTAATTCAAACAAACATGTCGATGCACTATTGAATATTTAAATGTCTTAAGTTTCATCACCAAAAGGACTCATTCATCATAGTTTGCTTTTCAAACTAATGTGAATTGGTTTATTTCCTAAATAATGAGTCCCTCGATTCCCTTTATGCTAAACAAGCTCCTTTCGTTGTTACAAGGACTATTTTTCTTGTAATAACCATGAAATTAGGTTTTGTGTCCTTATTAACAACTCTATTCATCAAGAAGAAAATGTCCATATCCATACAATTCATTCAATACAATGAAACAATGGGGTTCATGATCTTCATTAGGGTTTCTTATTGATGTTAATTGGTTGAATTCCAAAATAAACAATCCCTCAAAACATTTCTGGTTTGGAAAACTTGTCTTTTGGACCCAAACACACTTTTTGACACAAATGGACATGAGATTAACTTTTATTACTAAATTACATAATATATTAATTCAAACAAACATGTCGATGCACTAGTGAAAATTTAAATGCCTTAAGTTTCATCACCCAAAAGACTCATTCATCTTAGTTTACTTTTCGTACTAATGTGAAGTGGTTTATTTCCTAAATAACGAGTCCTTCTATTCCCTTTATGCTAAACAAGCTCCTTTCATTGTTTCAAGGGCTATTTTTCTTGTAATAACAATGAAATTAGCTTTTGTCTCCTTATTAACAACTCTATTCATCAAGAAGAAAATGTCCATATCCATGCAATTCATTTAATACAATCAAACAATGGGGTTCATGATCTTCATTAGGGTTTCTTATTGATGTTAATTGGTTGAATTCCAAAATAAACAATCCCTCAGAACATTTATAGTTTGGGACACTTGTCTTTTGGACCCAAACACACTTTTTGACACAATGATCATGAGATTAACATTTATAACTAAATTACATAATATATTAATTAAAACAAACATGTCGATGCACTATTAAAAATTTAAAAGTGTTTAGTTTCAGCACCCAAAGGACTCATTCATCTTAGTTTGCTTTTCGTGCTAATGTGAAGTGGTTTATTTCCAAAATAATGAGTCCTTCTATTCACTTTATGCTAAACAAGCTCCTTTTGTTGTTACAAGCACTATTTTTCTTGTAATAACCATGAAATTAGCTTTTGTCTACTTATTAACAACTCTATTCATCAAGAAGAAAATGTCCAAATCTATACAATTCATTCAACACAATCAAACAATGGGGTTCATGATCTTCATTAGGGTTTCCTATTGATGTAAGTTAGTTGAATTTCAAAATAAACAATCCCTCACAACATTTATGGTTTGGAACAGTTGTCTATTGGGCCCAAACACACTTTTTGACACAATGATCATGTGATTAACATTTATAACTAAATTATATAGTATATTAATTAAAACAAATATGTCGATGCACTATTGAAAATTTAAATGTGTTTAGTTTCATTACCCAAAGGACTCATTCACCATAGTTTGCTTTTCGTACTAATGTGAAGGGGTTTATTTCCTAAATAATGAGTCTTTCTATTGTCTTTATGCTAAACAAGCTCCTTTTGTTATTACAAGCACTATTTTTCTTGTAATAACCATGAAATTATCTTTTGTCTACATATTAACAAGTCTATTCATCAACAATAAAATGTCCATATCTATACAATTCATTCAATACAATCAAACAATGGGGTTGATGATCTTCATTAGGGTTTCTTATTAATGCGAATTAGATGACTTCCAAAATAAAGAATCCCTCAGAAGATTTCTAGTTTGGAAGACTATCTTTTGGTTCCAACACACCTTTCGAGATAATGATCAAGAGATTAACATTTATGACTAAATTACATAGTATATTAATTCAAACAAATATGTCAATGCACTATTGAAAATATAAATGTGTTTAGATCAATCATCCAAAGGAGTCATTCATCTTAATTTTCATTTCATACTAATGTGAAGTGTCTTATTTCCTAAATAATGAGTCTTTCTATTCACTTTATGCTAACAGGCTCCTATTGTTGTTACAAGCGCTATTTTTCTTGCAATAACCATGAAATTATCTTTTGTCTCCTTATTAATAACTCTATTCATCAAGAAGAAAATGTCCATATCTATACAATTCATTCAATACAATCAAAAAATGGGGTTATGATCTTCATTAGGGTTTCTTAGTGATGTTAATTGGTTGAATTCCAAAATAAACAATCCCTCAAAACATTTCTGGTTTGGAAAACTTGTCTTTTGGACCCAAACACACTTTTTGACACAATGGACATGAGATTAACTTTTATAACTAAATTACATAGTATATTAATTCAAACAAACATGTCGATGCACTATTGAAAATTTAAATGTCTCAACTTTCAGCACCGAAAGGACTCATTCATCTTAGTTTGCTTTTCGTACTAATGTGAAGTGGTTTATTTCCAAAATAATGAGTCCTTCTATTCACTTTATGCTAAGCAAGCTCCTTTTGTTGTTACAAGCACTATTTTTCTTGTAATAACCATGAAATTAGCTTTTGTCTACTTATTAGCAACTCTATTCATGAAGAAGAAAATGTCCAAATCTATACAATTCATTCAACACAATCAAACAATGGGGTTCATGATCTTCATTAGGGTTTCCTATTGATGCAAGTTAGTTGAATTTCAAAATAAACAATCCCTCACAACATTTCCAGTTTGGAACAGTTGTCTATTGGGCCCAAACACACTTTTTAACACAATGATCATGTGATTAACATTTATAACTAAATTATATAGTATATTAATTAAAACAAATATGTCGATGCACTATTGAAAATTTAAATGTGTTTAGTTTCATTACCCAAAGGACTCATTCACCATAGTTTGCTTTTCGTACTTATGTGAAGTTGTTTATTTCCTAAATAATGAGTCTTTCTATTCTCTTTATGCTAAACAAGCTCCTTTTGTTAATGTTAATTAGATGAATTCCAAAATAAAGAATCCCTCAGAAGATTTCTAATTTGGGAGACTTGTCTTTTGGTTCCAACACACCTTTTGAGATAATGATCATGAGATTAACATTTATGACTAAATTACATTGTATATTAATTAAAACAAATACGTCAACGCACTATTGAAAATATAAATGTCTTTACTTCAATCACCCAAAGGAGCCATTCATCCTAATTTGCATTTCATACTAATGTTAAGTGGCTTATTTCCTAAATAATGAGTCTTTCGATTCACTTTATGCTAATAGGCTCCTATTGTTGTTACAAGCACTATTTTTCTTGCAATAATCATGAAATTATCTTTTTTCTCGTTATTAACAACTCTATTCATCAAGAAGAAAATGTCCATATCTATACAATTCATTCAATACAATCAAACAATGGGGTTTATGATCTTCATTAGGGTTTCTTATTGATGTTAATTGGTTGAATTCCAAAATAAACAATCCCTCAAAACATTTCTGGTTTGGAAAACTTGTCTTTTGGACCCAAACACACTTTTTGACACAATGGACATGAGATTAACTTTTATAACTAAATTACATAGTATATTAATTCAAACAAACATGTCGATGCACTATTGAAAATTTAAATGTCTCAAGATTCATCACCCAAAGGACTCATTCATCTTTGTTTGCTTTTCCTACTAATGTGAAGTGGTTTATTTCCTAAATAATGAGTCCCTCTATTCGTTTATGCTAAACAAGCTCCTTTCATTGTTACAAGGATTATTTTTCTTGTAATAACCATGAAATTAGCTTTTGTCTACTTACTAACAACTCTATTCATCAAGAAGAAAATGTCCAAATCTATACAATTCATTCAACACAATCAAGCAATGGGGTTCATGATCTTCATTAGGGTTTCTTATTGATGTTAATTGGTTGAATTCCAAAATAAACAATCCCTCAAAACATTTATGGTTTGGAAAACTTGTCTTTTGGACCCAAACACACTTTTTGACACAATGCACATGAGATTAACTTTTATAACTAAATTACATAGTATATTAATTCAAACAAACATGTCGATGCACTATTGAAAATTTAAATGTCTCAAGATTCATCACCCAAAGGACTCATTCATCTTTGTTTGCTTTTCCTACTAATGTGAAGTGGTTTATTTCCTAAATAATGAGTCCCTCTATTCGTTTATGCTAAACAAGCTCCTTTCATTGTTACAAGGATTATTTTTCTTGTAATAACCATGAAATTAGCTTTTGTCTACTTACTAACAACTCTATTCATCAAGAAGAAAATGTCCAAATCTATACAATTCATTCAACACAATTAAACAATGGGGTTCATGATCTTCATTAAGGTTTCTTATTGATGTTAATTAGTTGAATTTCAAAATAAACAATCCCTAAGAACATTTTTGGTTTGGAACACTTGACTTTTGGACCCAAACAAACTTTTTGACTCAATGATCATGTGATTAACATTTATAACTAAATTATATACTATATTAATTAAAACAAATATATTGATGCACTATTGAAAATTTAAATGTGTTTAGTTTCATTACCCAAAGGACTCATTCACCATAGTTTGCTTTTCGTACTAATGTGATGCGGTTTCTTTCCTAAATAATGAGTCCTTCTATTTTCTTGATGCTAAACAAGCTCCTTTTGTTGTTCCAAGCACTATTTTTCTTGTAATATCCATGAAATTATCTTTTGTCTACTTATTAACAACTCTATTCATCAAGAAGAAAATGTCCATATCTATACAATTCACTCAATACAATCAAACAATGGGATTCATGATCTTCATTAGGGTTTCTTGTTGATCTTAATTGGATGAATTCCAAAATAAAAATCCCTCAGAAGATTTCTAGTTTGGAAGACTTGTCTTTTAGTTCCAAACACACGTTTTGACATAATGATCATGTGATTAACATTTATGACTAAGTTACATAGTATATTAACTAAAACAAATATGTCCATGCACAATTGAAAATATAAATGTGTTTAGTTCAATCATCCAAAGGAGTCATTTGTCTTAATTTGCATTTCTTACTAATGTGAAGTGGCTTATTTCCTAAATAATGTGTCTTTCTATTCACTTTATGCTAACAGGCTCCTATTGTTGTTACAAGCACTATTTTTGTTGCAATAACCATGAAATTATCTTTTTCCTCGTTATTAACAACTCTATTCATCAAGAAGAAAATGTCCATATCTATACAATTCATTCAATACAATCAAACAATGGGGTTTATGATCTTCATTAGGGTTACTTATTGATGTTACTTGGTTGAATTCAAAAATAAACAATCCCTCAAAACATTTCTGGTTTGGAAAACTTGTCTTTTGGACCCAAACACACTTTTTGACACAATGGACATGAGATTAACTTTTATAACTACATTACATAGTATATTAATTCAAACAAACATGTCGATGCACTATTGAAAATTTAAATGTCTTATGTTTCATCACCCAAAGGACTCATTCATCTTAGTTTACTTTTTGTACTAATGTGAAGTGGTTTATTTCCCAAATAATGAGTCCTTCTATTCCCTTTATGCTAAACAAGCTCCTTTCATTGTTACAAGGACTATTTCTCTTGTAATAACCATGAAATTAGCTTTTGTCTCCTTATTAACAACTCTATTCATCAAGAAGAAAATGTCCATATCCATACAATTCATTCAATACAATCAAACAATGGGGTTCATGATCTTCATTAGGGTTTCTTATTGATGTTAATTGGTTGAATTCCAAAATAAATAATCCCTCAGAACATTTCTAGTTTGGAACACTTGTCTTTTGGACCCAAACACACTTTTTGACACATTGATCATGAGATTAACATTTATAACTAAGTTACATAATATATTAATTAAAACAAACATGTCGATGCACTATTGAAAATTTAAAAGTGTTTAGTTTCAGCACCCAAAGGACTCATTCATCTTAGTTTTCTTTTCATACTAATGTGAAGTGGTTTATTTCCAAAATAATGAGTCCTTCTATTCACTTTATGCTAAACAAGCTCCTTTTTTTGTTACAAGCACTATTTTTCTTGTAATAACCATGAAATTAGCTTTTGTCTACTTATTTGCAACTCTATTCATCAAGAAGAAAATGTCCAAATCTATATAATTCATTCAACACAATCAAACAATGGGGTTCATGATCTTCATTAGGGTTTCCTATTGATGTAAGTTAGTTGAATTCCAAAATAAACAATCCCTCACAACATTTCTAGTTTGCAACAGTTGTCTATTGGGCCCAAACACACTTTTTGACACAATGATCATGTGATTAACATTTATAACTAAATTATATAGTATATTAATTAAAACAAATATGTCGATGCACTATTGAAAATTTAAATGTGTTTAGTTTCATTACCCAAAGGACTCATTCACCATAGTTTGCTTTTCGTACTTATGTGAAGTGGTTTATTTCCTAAATAATGAGTCTTTCTATTCTCTTTATGCTAAACAAGCTCCTTTTGTTAATGTTAATTAGATGAATTCCAAAATAAAGAATCCCTAAGAAGATTTCTAATTTGGGAGACTTGTCTTTTGGTTCCAACACACCTTTTGAGATAATGATCATGAGATTAACATTTATGACTAAATTACATTGTATATTAATTAAAACAAATAGGTCAATGCACTATTGAAAATATAAATGTCTTTAGTTCAATCACCCAAAGGAGTCATTCATCTTAGTTTGCTTTTTGTACTAATGTGAAGTGGTTTATTTCCTAAATAATGAGTCCCTCTATTCCCTTTATGCTAAACAAGCTCCTTTCATTGTTACAAGGACTATTTTTCTTGTAATAACCATGAAATTAGCTTTTGTCTCCTTATTAACAACTCTATTCATCAAGAAGAAAATGTCCGTATCCATACAATTCATTCAATACAATCAAAGAATGGGGTTCATGATCTTCATTAGGGTTTCTTATTGATGTTAATTGGTTGAATTCCAAAATAAACAATCCCTCAAAACATTTCTGGTTTGGAAAACTTGTCTTTTGGACCTAAACACACTTTTTGACACAATAGACATGAGATTAACTTTTATAACTAAATTACATAGTATATTAATTCAAACAAACATGTCGATGCACTATTGAAAATATAAATGTCTCAAGTTTCATCACCCAAAGGACTCATTCATCTTAGTTTGCTTTTCCTACTAATGTGAAGTGGTTTATTTCCTAAATAATGAGTCCCTCTATTCCTTTATGCTAAACATGCTCCTTTCATTGTTACAAGGACTATTTTTCTTGTAATCACCATGAAATTAGCTTTTGTCTACTTACTAACAACTTTATTCATCAAGAAGAAAATGTCCAAATCTATACAATTCATTCAACACAATCAAACAATGGGGTTCATGATCTTCATTAGGATTTCTTATTGATGTTAATTAGTTGAATTTCAAAATAAACAATCCCTAAGAACATTTTTGGTTTGGAACACTTGTCTTTTGGACCCAAACACACTTTTTGACTCAATGATCATGTGATTAACATTTATAACTAAATTATATAGTATATTAATTAAAACAAATATATTGATGCAATATTGAAAATTTAAATATGTTTAGTTTCATTACCCAAAGGAGTCATTCACCATAGTTCGCTTTTCGTACTAATGTGAAGTGGTTTATTTCCTAAATAATGAGTCCTTCTATTCCCTTTATGCTAAACAAGCTCCTTTCATTGCTACAAGGACTATTTTTATTGTAATATCCATGAAATTAGCTTTTCACTCCTTATTAACAACTCTATTCATAAAGAAGAAAATGTCCATATCCATACAATTCATTCAATACAATCAAACAATGGGGTTCATGATCTTCATTAGGGTTTCTTGTTGATCTTAATTGGATGAATTCCAAAATAAACAATCCCTCAGAAGATTTCTAGTTTGGAAGACTTGTCTTTTGGTTCCAAAGACACCTTTTGACATAATGATCATGTGATTAACATTTATGACTAAGTTACATAGTATATTAATTAAAACAAATATGTCCATGCACAATTGAAAATATAAATGTGTTTAGTTCAATCACCCAAAGGAGTCATTCGTCTTAATTTGCATTTCGTACTAATGTGAAGTGGCTTATTTCCTAAATAATGTGACTTTCTATTCACTTTATGCTAACAGGCTCCTATCGTTGTTACAAGCACTATTTTTGTTGCAATAACCATGAAATTATCTTTTTTCTCCTTATTAACAACTCTATTTATCAAGAAGAAAATGTCCATATCTATACAATTCATTCAATACAATCAAACAATGAGGTTTATGATCTTCATTAGGGTTTCTTATTGATGTTACTTGGTTGAATTCGAAAATAAACAATCCCTCAAAACATTTCTGGCTTGAAAATCTTGACTTTTGGACCCAAACACACTTTTTAACACAATGGACCTGAGATTAACTTTTATCACTAAATTACATAGTATATTATTTCAAACAAAAATGTCGATGCACTATTGAAAATTTAAATGTCTTATGTTTCATCACCCAAAGGACTCATTCATCTTAGTTTACTTTTTGTACTAATGTGAAGTGGTTTATTTCCCAAATAATGAGTCCCTCTATTCCCTTTATGCTAAACAAGCTCCTTTCATTGTTACAAGGACTATTTCTCTTGTAATAACCATGAAATTAGCTTTTGTCTCCTTATTAAAAACTCTATTCATCAAGAAGAAAATGTCCATATCCATACAATTCATTCAGTACAATCAAACAATGGGGTTCATGATCTTCATTAGCGTTTCTTATTGATGTTAATTGGTTGAATTCCAAAATAAACAATCCCTCAGAACATTTCTAGTTTGGAACACTTGTCTTTTGACCTCAAACACACTTTTTGACACAATGATCATGAGATTAACATTTATAACTAAATTAAATAATATATTAATTAAAACAAACATGTCGATGCACTATTGAAAATTTAAATGTGTTTAGTTTCATCACCCAAGGGACTCATTCATCTTAGTTTGCTTTTCGTACTAATGTGAAGTGGTTTATTTCCAAAATAATGAGTCTTTCACTTTATGCTAACAGGCACCTATTGTTGTTACAAGCACTATTTTTCTTGCAATAACCATGAAATTATCTATTTTCTCCTTATTAACAACTCTATTCATCAAGAAGAAAATGTCCATATCTATATAATTCAATCAATACAATCAAACAATGGGTTTCATGATCTTCATTAGGGTTTCTTATTGATGTTAATTTGTTGAATTCCAAAATAAACAATCCCTCAAAACATTTCTGGTTTGGAAAACTTGTCTTTTGGACCTAAACACACTTTTTGACGCAATGGACATGAGATTAACTTTTATAACTAAATTACATAGTATATTAATTCAAACAAATATGCCGATGCACTATTGAAAATTTAAATGTCTTAAGTTTCATCACCCAAAGGACTCATTCATCTTAGTTTACTTTTCGTACTAATGTGAAGTGGTTTATTTCCTAAATAATGAGTTCTTCTATTCCCTCTATGCTAAACAAGCTCCTTTCATTGTTACAAGGGCTATTTTTCTTGTAATAACAATGAAATTAGCTTTTGTCTCCTTATTAACAACTCTATTCATCAAGAAGAAAATGTCCATATCCATACAATTCATTCAATACAATCAAACAATGGGGTTCATGATCTTCATTAGGGTTTCTTATTGATGTTAATTTGTTGAATTCCAAAATAAACAATCCCTCAGAACATTTCTAGTTTGGAACACTTGTCTTTTGGACCCAAACACACTTTTTGACACAATGATCATGAGATTAATATTTATAACAAAGTTACATAATATATTAATTAAAACAAACATGTCGATGCACTATTGAAAATTTCAAAGTGTTTAGTTTCAGCACCCAAAGGACTCATTCATCTTAGTTTGCTTTTCGTACTAATTTGAAGTGGTTTATTTCCAAAATAATGAGTCCTTCTATTCACTTTATGCTAAACAAGCTCCTTTTGTTGTTACAAGCACTATTTTTCTTATAATAACCATGAAATTAGCTTTTGTCTACTTATTTGCAACTCTATTCATCAAGAAGAAAATGTCCAAATCTATACAATTCATTCAACAAAATCAAACAATGGGATTTATGATCTTTATTAGGGTTTCCTATTGATGTAAGTTAGTTGAATTTCAAAAAAAACAATCCCTCACAACATTGCTAGTTTGGAACTGTTGTCTATTGGGCCCAAACACACTTTTTGACACAATGATCATGTGATTAACATTTATAACTAAATTATATAGTATATTAATTAAAACAAATATGTCGATGCACTATTGAAAATTTAAATGTATTTAGTTTCATTACCCAAAGGACTCATTCACCATAGTTTGCTTTTTGCACTTATGTGAAGTGGTTTATTTCCTAAATAATGAGTCTTTCTATTCTCTTTATGCTAAACAAGCTCCTTTTGTTAATGTTAATTAGATGAATTCCAAAATAAAGAATCCCTAAGAAGATTTCTAATTTGGGAGACTTGTCTTTTGGTTCCAACACACCTTTTGAGATAATGATCATGAGATTAACATTTATGACTAAATTACATTGTATATTAATTAAAACAAATATGTCAATGCACTATTGAAAATATAAATGTCTTTAGTTCAATCACCCAAAGGAGTCATTCATCTTAGTTTGCTTTTCGTACTAATGTGAAGTGGTTTATTTCCTAAATAATGAGTCCCTCTATTCCCTTTATGCTAAACAAGCTCCTTTCATTGTTACAAGGACTATTTTTCTTGTAATAACCATGAAGTTAGCTTTTGTCTCCTTATTAACAACTCTATTCATCAAGAAGAAAATGTCCATATCCATAAAATTCATTCATTACAATCAAACAATGGGGTTCATGATCTTCATTAGCGTTTCTTATTGATGTTAATTGGTTGAATCCCAAAATAAACAATCCCTCAGAACATTTCTAGTTTGGAACACTTGTCTTTTGACCTCAAACACACTTTTTGACACAATGATCATGAAATTAACATTTATAACTAAATGAAATAATATATTAATTAAAACAAACATGTCGAAGCACTATTGAAAATTTAAATGTGTTTAGTTTCATCACCCAAAGGACTCATTCATCTTAGTTTGCTTTTCGTACTAATGTGAAGTGGTTTATTTCCAAAATAATTAGTCTTTCGATTCACTTTATGCTAACAGGCTCCAATTGTTGTTACAAGCACTATTTTTCTTGCAATAACCATGAAATTATCTATTTTCTCCTTATTAACAACTCTATTCATCAAGAAGAAAATGACCATATCTATACAATTCATTCAATACAATCAAACAATGGGGTTCATGATCTTCATTAGGGTTTCTTATTGATGTTAATTGGTTGAATTCCGAAATAAACAATCCCTCAACACATTTCTGGTTTGGAAAACTTGTCTTTTGGACCCAAACACACTTTTTGACGCAATGGACATGAGATTAACTTTTATAACTAAATTACATAGTATATTAATTCAAACAAACATGTCGATGCACTATTGAAAATTTAAATGTCTCAAGTTTCATCACCCAAAGGACTCATTCATCTTAGTTTGCTTTTCCTACTAATGTGAAGTGGTTTATTTCCTAAATAATGAGTCCCTCTATTCCTTTATGCTAAACAAGCTCCTTTCATTGTTACAAGGACTATTTTTCTTGTAATAACCATGAAATTAGCTTTTGTCTCCATATTAACAACTCTATTCATCAAGAAGAAAATGTCCATATCCATACAATTGATTCAATACAATCAAACAATGGGGTTCATGATCTTCATTAGCGTTTCTTATTGATGTTAATTGGTTGAATTCCAAAATAAACAATCCCTTAGAACATTTCTAGTTTGGAACACTTGTCTTTTGACCTCAAACACACTTTTTGACACAATGATCATGAGATTAACATTTATAACGAAATTAAATAATATATTAATTAAAACAAACATGTCGATGCACTATTTAAAATTTAAATGTGTTTAGTTTCATCACCCAAAGGACTCATTCATCTTAGTTTGCTTTTTGTACTAATGTGAAGTGGTTTATTTCCAAAATAATGAGTCTTTCGATTCACTTTATGCTAACAGGCTCCTATTGTTGTTACAAGCACTATTTTTCTTGCAATAACCATGAAATTATCTATTTTCTCCTTATTAACAACTCTATTCATAAAGAAGAAAATGTCCATATCTATACAATTCATTCAATACAATCAAACAATGGGGTTCATGATCTTCATTAGGGTTTCTTATTGATGTTAATTGGTTGAATTCCAAAATAAACAATCCCTCAAAACATTTATGGTTTGGAAAACTTGTCTTTTGGACCTAAACACACTTTTTGACACAATGGACATGAGATTAACTTTTATAACTAAATTACATAGTATATTAATTCAAACAAACATGTCGATGCACTATTGAAAATTTAAATGTCTCAAGTTTCATCACCCAAAGGACTCATTCATCTTAGTTTGCTTTTCCTACTAATGTGAAGTGGATTATTTCCTAAATAATGAGTCCCTCTATTCCTTTATGCTAAACATGCTCCTTTCATTGTTACAAGGACTATTTTTCTTGTAATAACCAAGAAATTAGCTTTTGTCTACTTACTAACAACTCTATTCATCAAGAAGAAAATGTCCAAATCTATACAATTCATTCAACACAATCAAACAATGGGATTCATGATCTTCATTAGGGTTTCTTATTGATGTTAATTAGTTGAATTTCAAAATAAACAATCCCTAAAAACATTTTTGGTTTGGAACACTTGTCTTTTGGACCCAAACACACTTTTTGACTCAATGATCATGTGATTAACATTTATAACTAAATTATATAGTATATTAATTTAAACAAATATATCGATGCATTATTGAAAATTTAAATGTGTTTTGTTTCATTAACCAAAGGACTCATTCACCATAGTTTGCTTTTCGTATTAATGTGAAGTGGTTTATTTCCTAAATAATGAGTCCTTCTATTCCCTTTATGCTAGACAAGCTCCTTTCATTGCTACAAGGACTATTTTTATTTTAATAACCATGAAATTAGCTTTTCTCTCCTTATTAACAACTCTATTCATCAAGAAGAAAATGTCCATATCCATACAATTCATTCAATACAATCAAACAATGGGGTTCATGATCTTCATTAGGGTTTCTTGTTGATCTTAATTGGATGAATTCCAAAATAAACAATCCCTCAGAAGATTTCTAGTTTGGAAGACTTGTCTTTTGGTTCCAATCACAACTTTTGACATAATGATCATGTGATTAATATTTATGACTAAGTTACATAGTATATTAATTAAAACAAATATGACCATGCACAATTGAAAATATAAATGTGTTTAGTTCAATCACCCAAAGGAGTCATTCGTCTTAAATTGCATTTCGTACTAATGTGAAGTGGCTTATTTCCTAAATAATGTGTCTTTCTATCCACTTTATGCTAACAGGCTCCTATTGTTGTTACAAGCACTATTTTTGTTGCAATAACCATGAAATTATCTTTTTTCTCCTTATTAACAACTCTATTCATCAAGAAGAAAATGTCCATATCTATATAATTCATTCAATACAATCAAACAATGGGGTTTATGATCTTCATTAGGGTTTCTTATTGATGTTACTTGGTTGAATTCGAAAATAAACAATCCCTCAAAACATTTCTGGTTTGGAAAACTTGTCTTTTGGACCCAAACACACTTTTTGACACAATGGACATGAGATTAACTTTTATAACTAAATTACATAGTATATTAATTCAAACAAACATGTCGATGCACTACTGAAAATTTAAATGTCTTATGTTTCATCACCCAAAGGACTCATTCATCTTAGTTTACTTTTTGTACTAATGTGAAGTGGTTTATTTCCCAAATAATGAGTCCTTCTATTCCCTTTATGCTAAACAAGCTCCTTTCTTTGTTACAAGGACTATTTTTCTTGTAATAACGAAGAAATTAGCTTTTGTCTCCTTATTAACAACTCTATTCATCAAGAAGAAAATGTCCATATCCATACAATTCATTCAATACAATCAAACAATGGGGATCATGATCTTCATTAGGGTTTCTTATTGATGTTAATTGGTTGAATTCCAAAATAAACAATCCTTCAGAATATTTCTAGTTTGGAACTCTTGTCTTTTGGACCCAAACACACTTTTTGACACAATGATCATGAGATTAACATTTATAACTAAATTACATAATATATTAATTAAAACAAACATGTCGATGCACTATTGAAAATTTAAATGTGTTTAGTTTCATCACCCAAAGGACTCATTCATCTTAGATTGCTTTTCGTACTAATGTGAAGTGGTTTATTTCCTAAATAATGAGTCCTTCTATTCACTTTATGCTAAACAAGCTCCTTTTGTTGTTAGAAGCACTATTTTTCTTGTAATAACCATGAAATTACCTTTTCTCTACTTATGAACAACTCTATTCATCAAGAAGAAAATGTCCATATCCATACAATTCATTCAACACAATCAAACAATGGGGTTCATGATCTTCATTAGGGTTTCCTATTGATGTAAGTTAGTTGAATTTCAAAATAAACAATCCCTCAGAACATTTCTGGTTTAGAACAATTGTCTATTGGACCCAAACACACTTTTTGACACAATGATCATGTTATTAACATTTATAACTAAATTATATAGTATATGAATTAAAACAAATATGTCGATGCAGTATTGAAAATTTACATGTGTTTAGTTCAATCACCCAAAGGAGTCATTCATCGTAATTTGCATTTCATACTAATGTGAAGTGGCTTATTTCCTAAATAATGAGTCTTTCAATTCACTATGCTAACAGGCTCCTTTTGTTGTTACAAGCACTATTTTTCTTGTAATAACCATGAAATTAGCTTTTGTCTACTTATGAACAACTCTATTCATCAAGAAGAAAATGTCCACATCTATACAATTCATTCAACACAATCAAACAATGGGGTTCATGATCTTCATTAGGGTTTCCTATTGATGTAAGTTAGTTGAATTTCAAAATAAACAATCCCTCAAAACATTTCTGGTTTGGAAAACTTGTCTTTTGGACCCAAACACACTTTTTGACACAATGGACATGAGATTAACTTTTATAACTAAATTACATAGTTTATTAATTCAAACAAACATGTCGATGCACTATTGAAAATTTAAATGTCTTAAGTTTCATCACCCAAAGGACTCATTCATCTTAGTTTGCTTTTCGTACTAATGTGAAATGGTTTATTTCCTAAATAATGAGTCCTTCTATTCCCTTTATGCTAAACAAGCTCCTTTCATTGTTACAAGGACTATTTTTATTGCAATAACCATGAAATTAGCTTTTGTATCCTTATTAACAACTCTATTCATCAAGAAGAAAATGTCCATATCCATACAATTCATTCAACACAATCAAACAATGGGGTTCATGATCTTCATTAGGGTTTCCTATTGATGTAAGTTAGTTGAATTTCAAAATAAACAATCCCTCAGAACATTTCTGGTTTAGAACAATTGTCTATTGGACCCAAACACACTTTTTGACACAATGATCATGTTATTAACATTTATAACTAAATTATATAGTATATGAATTAAAACAAATATGTCGATGCAGTATTGAAAATTTAAATGTGTTTAGTTCAATCACCCAAAGGAGTCATTCATCGTAATTTGCATTTCATACTAATGTGAAGTGGCTTATTTCCTAAATAATGAGTCTTTCAATTCACTATGCTAACAGGCTCCTTTTGTTGTTACAAGCACTATTTTTCTTGTAATAACCATGAAATTAGCTTTTGTCTACTTATGAACAACTCTATTCATCAAGAAGAAAATGTCCACATCTATACAATTCATTCAACACAATCAAACAATGGGGTTCATGATCTTCATTAGGGTTTCCTATTGATGTAAGTTAGTTGAATTTCAAAATAAACAATCCCTCAAAACATTTCTGGTTTGGAAAACTTGTCTTTTGGACCCAAACACACTTTTTGACACAATGGACATGAGATTAACTTTTATAACTAAATTACATAGTATATTAATTCAAACAAACATGTCGATGCACTATTGAAAATTTAAATGTCTTAAGTTTCATCACCCAAAGGACTCATTCATCTTAGTTTGCTTTTCGTACTAATGTGAAATGGTTTATTTCCTAAATAATGAGTCCTTCTATTCCCTTTATGCTAAACAAGCTCCTTTCATTGTTACAAGGACTATTTTTATTGCAATAACCATGAAATTAGCTTTTGTATCCTTATTAACAACTCTATTCATCAAGAAGAAAATGTCCATATCCATACAATTCATTCAATACAATCAAACAATGGGGTTCATGATCTTCATTAGGGTTTCTTATTGATGTTAATTGGTTGAATTCCAAAATAAACAATCCCTCAAAACATTTCTGGTTTGGAAAACTTGTCTTTTGGACCCAAACACACTTTTTGACACAATGGAGATGAGATTAACTTTTATAACTAAATTACATAGTATATTAATTCAAACAAACATGTCGATGCACTATTGAAAAGTTAAATGTCTTAAGTTTCATCACCCAAAGGACTCATTCATCTTAGTTTGCTTTTCGTGCCAATGTGAATTGGTTTATTTCCTAAATAATGAGTCTTACTATTCACTTTATGCTAAACAAGCTCCTTTTGTTGTTACAAGCACTATTTTTGCTGCAATAACCATGAAATAATCTTTTGTCTCCTTATTAACAACTCTGTTCATCAAGAAGAAAATGTCCATATCTATAAAATTCATTCAATACAATCAAACAATGGGGTTCATGATCTTGATTAGGGTTTCTTATTGATGTTAATTGGTTGAATTCCAAAATAAACAATGCCTCAAAATATTTCTAGTTTGGAACACTTGTCTTTTGGACCCAAACACACATTTTGACACAATGATCATTAGATTAACATTTATAACTAAATTACATAATATATTAATTAAAATAAACATGTCGATGGACTATTGAAAATTTAAATGTGTTTAGTTTCATCACCCAAAGGACTCATTCATCTTAGTTTGTTTTTCGTACTAATGTGAAGTGGTTTATTTCCAAAATAATGAGTCCTTCTATTCACTTTAGGCTAAACAACCTCCTTTTGTTGTTACAAGCACAATTTTTCTTGTAATAACCATGAAATTAGCTTTTGTCTACTTATTAGCAACTCTATTCATCAAGAAGAAAATGTGCATATCTATACAATTCATGATCTTCATTAGGGTTTCATGATCTTCATTAGGGTTTCCTATTGATGTAACTTAGTTGAATTTCAAAATAAACAATCCATCAGAACATTTCTGGTTTGGAACAGTTGTCTATTGGACCCAAACACACTTGTTGACACAATGATCATGTGATTAACATTTATAACTAAATTATATAGTATATTAATTAAAACAAATATGTCGATGCACTATTGAAAATTTAAATGTGTTTAGTTTCATTGCCCAAAGGAATCATTCATCTTAGTTTGCTTTTCGTACTAATGTGAAGTGGTTTATTTCCTAAATAATGATTCCTTCTATTCCCTTTACGCTAAACAAGCTCCTTTCATTGTTACAACGACTATTTTTATTGCAATAACCATGAAATTAGCTTTTGTCTCCTTATTAACAACTCTATTCATCAAGAAGAAAATGTCCATATCCATACAATTCATTCAATACAATCAAACAATGGGGTTCAGGATCTTCATTAGGGTTTCTTATTGATGTTAATTGGTTGAATTCCAAAATAAACAATCCCTCAGAACATTTCTAGTTTGGAACGCTTGTCTTTTGGACCCAAACACACTTTTTGACACAATGATCATGAGATTAACATTTATAACTAAGTTACATAATATATTAATTAAAACAAACATGTCGATGCACTATTGAAAATTTAAAAGTGTTTAGTGTCAGCACCCAAAGGACTCATTCATCTTAGTTTGCTTTTCGTACTAATGTGAAGTGGTTTATTTCCAAAATAATGAGTCCTTCTATTCACTTTATGCTAAACAAGCTCCTTTTGTTGTTACAAGCACTTTTTTTCTTGCAATAACCATGAAATTATCTATTTTCTCCTTATTAACAACTCTATTCATCAAGAAGAAAATGTCCATATCTATACAATTCATTCAATACAATCAAACAATGCGGTTTATGATCTTCATTAGGGTTTCTTATTGATGTTAATTGGTTGAATTCCAAAATAAACAATCCCTCAGAACATTTCTAGTTTGGAACACTTATCTTTTGGACCCAAACAAGCTCCTTTTGTTGTTACAAGCACTATTTTTCTTGTAATAACCATGAAATTAGCTTTTGTCTACTTATGAACAACTTTATTCATCAAGAAGAAAATGTCCAAATCTATACAATTCATTCAACACAATCAAACAATGGGGTTCATGATCTTCATTAGGGTTTCCTATTGATGTAAGTTAGTTGAATTTCAAAATAAACAATCCCTCAGAACATTTCTAGTTTGGAATAGTTGTCTATTGGACCCAAACACACTTTTTGACACAATGATCATGTGATTAACATTTATAACTAATTTATATAGTATATTAATTAAAACAAATATGTCGATGCACTATTGAAAATTTAAATGTGTTTAGTTTCATTACCGAAAGGACTCATTCACCATAGTTTGCTTTTCGTACTAATGTGAAGTGGTTTATTTCCTAAATAATGAGTCCTTCTATTCTCTTTATGCTAAACAAGCTCCTTTTGTTGTTACAAGCACTATTTTTCTTGTAATAACCATGAAATTATCTTTTGTCTACTTATTAACAACTCTATTCATCAAGATGAAAATGTCCATATCTATACAATTCATTCAATACAATCAAACAATGGGGTTCATGATCTTCATTAGGGTTTCTTATTAATGTTAATTAGATGAATTCCAAAATAAAGAATCCCTTAGAAGATTTCTAGTTTGGAAGACTTGTCTTTTGGTTCCAACACACCTTTTGAGATAATGATCATGAGATTAACATTTATGACTAAATTACATTGTATATTAATTAAAAAAAATATGTCAATGCACTTTTGAAAATATAAATGTGTTTAGTTCAATCACCCAAAGGAGTCATTCATCGTAACTTGCATTTCATACTAATGTGAAGTGGCTTATTTCCTAAATAATGAGTCTTTCGATTCACTTTATGCTAATAGGTTCCTATTGTTATTACAAGCACTATTCTTCTTGCAATAACCATGAAATTATCTTTTTTCTCCTTATTAACAACTGTATTCCTCAAGAAGAAAATGTCAATATCTATACAATTCATTCAATACAATCAAACAATGGGGTTTATGATCTTAATTAGGGTTTCTTATTGATGTTAATTGGTTGAATTCCAAAATAAACAATTCTTCAAAACATTTCTGGTTTGGAAAACTTGTCTTTTGGACCCAAACACACTTTTTGACACAATGGACATGAGATTAACTTTTATAACTAAATTACATAGTATATTAATTCAAACAAACATGTCGATGCACTATTGAAAAGTTAAATGTCTTAAGTTTCATCACGCAAAGGACTCATTCATCTTAGTTTGATTTTCGTACTAATGTGAAGTGGTTTATTTCCTAAATAATGAGTCCTTCTATTCCCTTTATGCTAAACAAGCTCCTTTCATTGTTACAAGGACTATTTTTATTGCAATAACCACGAAATTAGCTTTTGTCTCCTTATTAACAACTCTATTCATCAAGAAGAAAATGTCCATATCCAAACAATTCATTCAATACAATCAAACAATGGGGTTCATGATCTTCATTAGGGTTTCTTATTGATGTTAATTGGTTGAATTCCAAAATAAACAATCCCTCAGAACATTTCTAGTTTGGAACACTTGTCCTTTGGACCCAAACAGACTTTTTGAGACAATGATCATGAGATTAACATTTATAACTAAATTACATAATATATTAATTAAAACAAACATGTCGATGCACTATTGAAAATTTAAATGTGTTTAGTTTCATCACCCAAAGGACTCATTCATCTTAGTTTTTGCTTTTCGTACTAATGTGAAGTGGTTTATTTCCAAAATAATGAGTCCTTCTATTCACTTTATGCTAAACAAGCTCCTTTTGTTGTTACAAGCACTATTTTTTCTTGCAATAAACCATGAAATTATCTTTTTTCTCCTTATTAACAACTCTATTCATCAAGAAGAAAATGTCCATATCTATACAATTCATTCAATACAATCAAACAATGGGGTTTATGATCTTCATTAGGGTTTCTTATGATGTGTTAATTGGTTGAGTTGCAAAATAAACAATCCCTCAAAACATTTCTGGTTTGGGAAAACTTGTCTTTTGGACCCAAACACACTTTTTGACACAATGGACATGAGATTAACTTTTATAACTAAATTACATAGTATATTAATTCAAACAAACATGTCGATGCACTATTGAAAAGTTAAATATCTTAAGTTTCATCACGCAAAGGACTCATTCATCTTAGTTTGCTTTTTGTACTAATGTGAAGTGGTTTATTTCCTAAATAATGAGTCCTTCTATTCCCTTTATGCTAAACAAGCTCCTTTCATTGTTACAAGGACTACTTTTATTGCAATAACCACAAAATTAGCTTTTGTCTCCTTATTAACAACTCTATTCATCAAGAAGAAAATGTCCATATCCATACAATTCATTCAATACAATCAAACAATGGGGTTCATGATCTTCATTAGGGTTTCTTATTGATGTTAATTGGTTGAATTCCAAAATAAACAATCCCTCAGAACATTTCTAGTTTGGAACACTTGTCTTTTGGACCCAAACAGACTTTTTGAGACAATGATCATGAGATTAACATTTATAACTAAATTACATAATATATTAATTAAAACAAACATGTCGATGCACTATTGAAAATTTAAATGTGTTTAGTTTCATCACCCAAAGGACTCATTCATCTTAGTTTGCTTTTCGTACTAATGTGAAATGGTTTATTTCCTAAATAATGAGTCCTTCTATTCCCTTTATGCTAAACAAGCTCCTTTCATTGTTACAAGGACTACTTTTATTGCAATAACCACAAAATTAGCTTTTGTCTCCTTATTAACAACTCTATTCATCAAGAAGAAAATGTCCATATCCATACAATTCATTCAATACAATCAAACAATGCGGTTCATGATCTTCATTAGGGTTTCTTATTGATGTTAATTGGTTGAATTCCAAAATAAACAATCCCTCAGAACATTTCTAGTTTGGAACACTTGTCTTTTGGACCCAAACAGACTTTTTGAGACAATGATCATGAGATTAACATTTATAACTAAATTACATAATATATTAATTAAAACAAACATGTCGATGCACTATTGAAAATTTAAATGTGTTTAGTTTCATCACCCAAAGGACTCATTCATCTTAGTTTGCTTTTCGTACTAATGTGAAGTGGTTTATTTCCAAAATAATGAGTCCTTCTATTCACTTTATGCTAAACAAGCTCCTTTTGTTGTTACAAGCACTATTTTTCTTGCAATAACCATGAAATTATCTTTTTTCTCCTTATTAACAACTCTATTCATCAAGAAGAAAATGTCCATATCTATACAATTCATTCAATACAATCAAACAATGGGGTTTATGATCTTCATTAGGGTTTCTTATGATGTTAATTGGTTGAGTTGCAAAATAAACAATCCCTCAAAACATTTCTGGTTTGGAAAACTTGTCTTTTGGACCCAAACACACTTTTTGACACAATGGACATGAGATTAACTTTTATAACTAAATTACATAGTATATTAATTCAAACAAACATGTCGATGCACTATTGAAAAGTTAAATATCTTAAGTTTCATCACGCAAAGGACTCATTCATCTTAGTTTGCTTTTTGTACTAATGTGAAGTGGTTTATTTCCTAAATAATGAGTCCTTCTATTCCCTTTATGCTAAACAAGCTCCTTTCATTGTTACAAGGACTACTTTTATTGCAATAACCACAAAATTAGCTTTTGTCTCCTTATTAACAACTCTATTCATCAAGAAGAAAATGTCCATATCCATACAATTCATTCAATACAATCAAACAATGGGGTTCATGATCTTCATTAGGGTTTCTTATTGATGTTAATTGGTTGAATTCCAAAATAAACAATCCCTCAGAACATTTCTAGTTTGGAACACTTGTCTTTTGGACCCAAACAGACTTTTTGAGACAATGATCATGAGATTAACATTTATAACTAAATTACATAATATATTAATTAAAACAAACATGTCGATGCACTATTGAAAATTTAAATGTGTTTAGTTTCATCACCCAAAGGACTCATTCATCTTAGTTTGCTTTTCGTACTAATGTGAAATGGTTTATTTCCTAAATAATGAGTCCTTCAATTCCCTTTATGCTAAACAAGCTCCTTTCATTGTTACAAGGACTACTTTTATTGCAATAACCACAAAATTAGCTTTTGTCTCCTTATTAACAACTCTATTCATCAAGAAGAAAATGTCCATATCCATACAATTCATTCAATACAATCAAACAATGGGGTTCATGATCTTCATTAGGGTTTCTTATTGATGTTAATTGGTTGAATTCCAAAATAAACAATCCCTCAGAACATTTCTAGTTTGGAACACTTGTCTTTTGGACCCAAACAGACTTTTTGAGACAATGATCATGAGATTAACATTTATAACTAAATTACATAATATATTAATTAAAACAAACATGTCGATGCACTATTGAAAATTTAAATGTGTTTAGTTTCATCACCCAAAGGACTCATTCATCTTAGTTTGCTTTTCGTACTAATGTGAAGTGGTTTATTTCCAAAATAATGAGTCCTCCTATTGACTTTATGCTAAACAAGCTCCTTTTGTTGTTACAAGCACTATTTTTCTTGCAATAACCATGAAATTATCTTTTTTCTCCTTATTAACAACTCTATTCATCAAGAAGAAAATGTCCATATCTATACAATTCATTCAATACAATCAAACAATGGGGTTTATGATCTTCATTAGGGTTTCTTATGATGTTAATTGGTTGAGTTGCAAAATAAACAATCCCTCAAAACATTTCTGGTTTGGAAAACTTGTCTTTTGGACCCAAACACACTTTTTGACACAATCGACATGAGATTAACTTTTATAACTAAATTACATAGTATATTAATCCAAACAAACATGTCGATGCGCTATTGAAAATTTAAATGTCTTAAGTTTCATCACCCAAAGGACTCATTCATCTTAGTTTTTTTTTCGTACAAATGAGAAGTGGTTTATTTCCTAAATAATGAGTCCCTCTATTCGTTTATGCTAAACAAGCTCCATTCATTGTTACGAGGACTATTTTTCTTGTAATAACCATGAAATTAGCTTTTGTCGCCTTATTAACAACTCTATTCATCAAGAAGAAAATGTCCATATCCATACAAGTCATTCAATACAATCAAACAACAGGGTTCATGATCTTCATTAGGGTTTCTTATTGAGATTAACATTTACAACTAAATTACATAGTATATTAATTAAAACAAACATGTCGATGGACTATTGAAAATTTAAATGTGTTTAGTTTCATCATCCAATGGACTCATTCATCCTAGTTTTCTTTTCGTACAAATGAGAAGTGGTTTATTTCCTAAATAATGAGTCCCTCTATTGGTTTATGCTAAACAAGCTCCTTTCATTGTTACACAGACTATTTTTCTTGTAATAACCATGAAATTAGCTTTTGTCTCCTTATTAACAACTCTATTCATGAAGAAGAAAATGTCCATATCTATACAATTCATTCAATACAATCAAACAATGGGGTTTATGATCTTCATTAAGGTTTCTTACTGAAGTTACTTGGTTCAATTCCAAAATAAACAATGCCACAAAACATTTCTGGTTTGGAAAACTTGTCTTTTGGACCCAAACACACTTTTTGACACAATGGACATGAGATTAACTTTTATAACTAAATTACATAGTATATTAATTCAAACAAACATGTCGATGCACTATTGAAAATTTAAATGTCTTAAGTTTCATCACCCAATGGACTCATTCATCTTAGTTTGCTTTTCGTACTAATGTGAAGTGGTTTATTTCCTAAATAATGGGTCCCTCTATTCCTTTATGCTAAACAAGCTCCTTTCATCCTTAGAAGGACTATTTTTCTTGTAATAACCATGAAATAATCTTTTGTCTACTTATTAACAACTCTATTCATCAAGAAGAAAATGTCCATCTCTATACAATTCATTCAATACAATGAAACAATGGGGTTCATGACCTTTATTAGGGTTTCTTGTTGATCTTAATTGGATGAATTCCAAAATAAAGAATCCCTAAGAAGATTTCTAGTTTGGAAGACTTGTCTTTTGGTTCCAAACACACCTTTTGACATAATGATCATGAGATTAACATATATGACTAAGTTACATAGTATATTAATTAAAACAAATATGTCGATGCACAATTGAAAATATAAATGTGTTTAGTTCAATCACCCAAAGGAGTCATTCGTCTTAATTTGCATTTCGTACTAATGTGCATTGGCTTATTTCCTCAATAATGAGTCCCTCTATTCCTTTATGCTAAAAAAGCTCCTTTCATTGTTACAAAGACTATTTTTCTTGTAATAACCATCAAATTATCTTTTGTCTACTTATTAACAACTCTATTCATCAAGAAGAAAATGTCCATATCTATACAATTCATTCAATACAATCAAACAATGGGGTTTATGATCTTCATTAGGGTTTCTTATTGATGTTACTTGGTTGAATTCCAAAATAAACAATCCCTCAAAACATTTCTGGTTTTGAAAACTTTTCTTTTGGACCAAAACACACTTTTTGACACAATGGACATGAGATTAACTTTTATAACTAAATTACATAGTATATTAATTTAAACAAACATGTCGATGCGCTATTGAAAAGTTAAATGTCTTAAGTTTCATCACCCAAAGGACTCATTCATCTTAGTTTTCTTTTCGTACAAATGTGAAATGGTTTATTTCCTAAATAATGGGTCCCTCTATTCCTTTATGCTAAACAAGCTCCTTTCATCATTAGAAGGACTATTTTTCTTGTAATAACCATGAAATTATCTTTTGTCTACTTATTAACAACTCTATTCATCAAGAAGAAAATGTCCATATCTATACAATTCACTCAATACAATCAAACAATGGGGTTCATGATCTTCATTAGGGTTTCTTGTTGATCTTAATTGGATGAATTCCAAAATAAAGAATCCCTTAGAAGATTTCCATTTTGGAAGACTTGTCTTTTAGTTCCAAACACAGCTTTTGACATAATGATCATGAGATTAACATTTATGACTAAGTTACATAGTATATTAATTAAAACAAATATGTCCATGCACAATTGAAAATATAAATGTGTTTAGTTCAATCACCCAAAGGAGTCATTTGTCTTAATTTGCATTTCGTACTAATGTGAAGTGGCTTATTTCCTAAATAATATGTCTTTCTATTCACTTTATGCTAATAGGCTCCTATGGTTGTTACAAGCACTATTTTTCTTGCAGTAACCATGAAATTATCTTTTTTCTCCTTATTAACAACTCTATTCATCGAGAAGAAAATGTCCATATCTATACAATTCATTCAATACAATCAAACATTGGGGTTTATGATCTTCATTAGGGTTTCTTACTGAAGTTACTTGGTTGAATTCCAAAATAAACAATCCCTCAAAACATTTCTGGTTTGGAAAACTTGTCTTTTGGACCCAAACACACTTTTTGACACAATGGACATGAGATTAACTTTTATAACTAAATTACATAGTATATTAATTCAAACAAACATGTCGAAGCACTATTGAAAATTTAAATGTCTTAAGTTTCATCACCCAAAGGACTCATTCATCTTAGTTTGCTTTTCGTACTAATGTGAAGTGATTTATTTCCTAAATAATGGGTCCCTCTATTCCTTTATGCTAAACAAGCTCCTTTCATCGTTACAAGGACTATTTTTCTTGTAATAACCATGAAATTATCTTTTGTCTACTTATTAACAACTCTATTCATCAAGAAGAAAATGTCGATATCTATACAATTCACTCATTACAATCAAACAATGGGGTTCATGATCTTCATTAGGGTTTCTTGTTGGTCTTAATTGGATGAATTCCAAAATAAAGAATCCCTTAGAAGATTTCTAGTTTGGAAGACTTGTCTTTTAGTTCCAAACACACCTTTTGACATAATGATCATGAGATTAACATTTATGACTAAGTTACATAGTATATTAATTAAAACAAATATGTCCATGCACAATTGAAAATATAAATGTGTTTGGTTCAATAACCCAAAGGAGTCATTTGTCTTAATTTGCATTTCGTACTAATGTGAAGTGGCTTATTTCCTAAGTAATGAGTCTGTCTATTCAATTTATGCTAACAGGTTCCTTTTGTTGTTATAAGCACTATTTTTCTTGCAATAACCATGAAATTATCTTTTTTCTCCTTATTAACAACTCTATTCATCAAGAAGAAACTGTGCATATCTATACAATTCATTCAATACAATCAAACAATGGGGTTTATGATCTTCATTAGGGTTTCTTATTGAAGTTACTTGGTTGAATTCCAAAATAAACAATCCCTCAAAACATTTCTGGTTTGGAAAACTTGTCTTTTGGACCCAAACACACTTTTTGACATAATGGACATGAGATTAACTTTTATAACTAAATTACATAGTATATTAATTCAAACAAACATGTCGATGCACTATTGAAAATTTAAATTTCTTAAGTTTCATCACCCAAAGGACTCATTCATCTTAGTTTGAATTTCGTACTAATGTGAAGTGGTTTATTTCCTAAATAATGAGTCCTTCTATTGCCTTTATGCTAAACAAGCTCCTTTCATTGTTACAAGGACTATTTTTATGGTAATAACCATGAAATTAGCTTTTGTCTCCTTATTAACAACTCTATTCATCAAGAAGAAAATGTCCATATCCATACAATTCATTCAATACAATCAAACAATGGGGTTCATGATCTTCATTAGGGTTTCTTATTGATGTAAATTGGTTGAATTCCAACATAAACAATCCCTCAGAACATTTCTAGTTTGGAACAATTGCCTTTTGGACCCAAACACACTTTTTGACACAATGATCATGAGATTAACATTTGTAACAAAATTACATAATAGATTAATTAAAATAAACATGTCGATACACTATTGAAAATTTAAATGTGTTTAGTTTCATCACCCAAAGGACTCATTCATCTTACTTTGCTTTTCGTACTAATGTGAAGTGTTTTATTTCCAAAATAATGAGTCCTTCTATTCACTTTATGCTAAACAAGCTCCTTTTGTTGTTACAAGCACTATTTTTCTTGCAATAACCATGAAATTATCTTTTTTCTCCTTATTAACAACTCTATTCATCAAGAAGAAAATGTCCATATCTATACATTTCATTCAATACAATCAAACAATGGGGTTTATGATCTTCATTAGGGTTTCTTACTGAAGTTACTTGGTTGAATTCCAAAATAAACAATCCCTCAAAACATTTCTGGTTTGGAAAACTTGTCTTTTGGACCCAAACACACTTTTTGACACAATGGACATGAGATTAACTTTTATAAGTAAATTACATAGTATATTAATTCAAACAAACATGTCGATGCACTATTGAAAATTTAAATGTCTTAAGTTTCATCACCCAAAGGACTCCTTCATCTTAGTTTGCTTTTCGTACTAATGTGAAATGGTTTATTTCCTAAATAATGGGTCCCTCTACTCCTTTATGCTAAACAAGCTCCTTTCATCGTTACAAGGACTATTTTTCTTGTAATAACCATGAAATTATCTTTTGTCTACTTATTAACAACTCTATTCATCAAGAAGAAACTGTCCATATCTATACAATTCACTCAATACAATCAAACAATGGGGTTCATGATCTTCATTAGGGTTTCTTGTTGGTCTTAATTGGATGAATTCCAAAATAAAGAATCCCTTAGAAGATTTCTAGTTTGGAAGACTTGTCTTTTAGTTCCAAACACACCTTTTGACATAATGATCATGAGATTAACATTTATGACTAAGTTACATAGTATATTAATTAAAACAAATATGTCCATGCACAATTGAAAATATAAATCTGTTTAGTTCAATCACCCAAAGGAGTCATTTGTCTTAATTTGCATTTCGTACTAATATGAAGTGGCTTATTTCCTAAGTAATGAGTCTGTCTATTCACTTTATGCTAACAGGTTCCTTTTGTTGTTACAAGCACTATTTTTCTTGCAATAACCATGAAATTATCTTTTTTCTCCTTATTAACAACTCTATTCATCAAGAAGAAAATGTGCATATCTATACAATTCATTCAATACAATCAAACAATGGGGTTTATGATCTTCATTAGGGTTTCTTACTGAAGTTACTTGGTTGAATTCCAAAATAAACAATCCCTCAAAACATTTCTGGTTTGGAAAACTTGTCTTTTGGACCCAAACACACTTTTTGACACAATGGACATGAGATTAACTTTTATAACTAAATTACATAGAATATTAATCCAAACAAACATGTCGATGCGCTATTGAAAATTTAAATGTCTTAAGTTTCATCACCCAAAGGACTCATTCATCTTAGTTTTTTTTTCGTACAAATGAGAAGTGGTTTATTTCCTAAATAATGAGTCCCTCTATTCGTTTATGCTAAACAAGCTCCTTTCATTGTTACAAGGACTATTTTTCTTGTAATAACCATGAAATTAGCTTTTGTCTCATTATTAAAAACTCTATTCATCAAGAAGAAAATGTCCATATCCATACAAGTCATTCAATACAATCAAACAACAGGGTTCATGATCTTCATTAGGGTTTCTTATTGAGATTAAGATTTACAACTAAATTACATAGTATATTAATTAAAACAAACATGTCGATGGTCTATTGAAAATTTAAATGTGTTAAGTTTCATCATCCACTGGACTCATTCATCTTAGCTTTCTTTTTGTACAAATGAGAAGTGGTTTATTTCCTAAATAATGAGTCCCTCTATTCGTTTATGCTAAACAAGCTCCTTTCATTGTTACACGGACTATTTTTCTTGTAATAACCATGAAATTAGCTTTTGTCTCCTTATTAACAACTCTATTCATGAAGAAGAAAATTTCCATATCTATACAATTCATTCAATACAATCAAACAATGGGGATTATGATCATCATTAGGGTTTCTTACTGAAGTTACTTGGTTGAATTCCAAAATAAAGAATCGCACAAAACATTTCTGGTTTGGAAAACTTGTCTTTTGGACCCAAACACACTTTTTGACACAATGGACATGAGATTAACTTTTATAACTAAATTACATAGTATATTAATTCAAACAAACATGTCGATGCACTATTGAAAATTTAAATGTCTTAAGTTTCATCACCCAAAGGACTCATTCATCTTAGTTTGCTTTTCGTACTAATGTGAAGTGGTTTATTTCCTAAATAATGGGTCCCTCTATTCCTTTATGCTAAACAAGCTCCTTTCATCGTTACAAGGACTATTTTTCTTGTAATAACCATGAAATTATCTTTTGTCTACTTATTAACAACTCTATTCATCAAGAAGAAAATGTCCATATCTATACAATTCACTCAATACAATCAAACAATGGGGTTCATGATCTTCATTAGGGTTTCTTGTTGATCTTAATTGGATGAATTCCAAAATAAAGAATCCCTTAGAAGATTTCTAGTTTGGAAGACTTGTCTTTTAGTTCCAAACACAACTTTTGACATAATGATCATGAGATTAACATTTATGACTAAGTTGCATTTCGTACAAATGTGAAGTGGCTTATTTCCTAAGTAATGAGTCTGTCTATTCACTTTATGCTAACAGGCTCCTTTTGTTGTTACAAGCACTATTTTTCTTGCAGTAACCGTGAAATTATCTTTTTTCTCCTTATTAACAACTCTATTCATCAAGAAGAAAATGTGCATATCTATACAATTCATTCAATACAATCAAACAATGGGGTTTATGATCTTTATTAGGGTTTCTTATTGAAGTTACTTGATTGAATTCCAAAATAAACAATCCCTCAAAACATTTTTGGTTTGGAAAACTTGCCTTTTGGACCCAAACACACTTTTTCACACAATGGACATGAGATTAACTTTTATAACTAAATTACATAGTATATTAATTCAAACAAACATGTCGATGCACTATTGAAAATTTAAATTTCTTAAGTTTCATCACCCAAAGGACTCATTCATCTTAGTTTGCATTTCGTACTAATGTGAAGTGGTTTATTTCCTAAATAATGAGCCCTTCTATTCCCTTTATGCTAAACAAGCTTATTTCATTGTTACAAGGACTATTTTTATGGTAATAACCATGAAATTAGCTTTTGTCTCCTTATTAACAACTCTATTCATCAAGAGGAAAATGTCCATATCCATACAATTCATTCAATACAATCAAACAATGGGGTTCATGATCTTCATTAGGGTTTCTTATTGATGTAAATTGGTTGAATTCCAAAATAAACAATCCCTCAGAACATTTCTAGTTTGGAACAATTGTCCCAAACACACTTTTTGACACAATGATCATGAGATTAACATTTGTAACAAAATTACATAATAGATTAATTAAAACAAACATGTCGATGCACTATTGAAAATTTAAATGTGTTAATTTCATCACCCAAAGGACTCATTCATCTTAGCTTGCTTTTCTTACTAATGTGAAGTGGTTTATTTCCAAAATAATGAGTCCTATTCACTTTATGCTAAACAAGCTCCTTTTGTTGTTACAAGCATTATTTTTCTTGCAATAACCATGAAATTAGCTTTTGTCTACTTATTAACAACTCTATTCATCAAGAAGAAAATGTCCAAATCTATACAATTCATTCAACACAATCAAACAATGGGGTTCATGATCTTCATTAGGGTTTCCTATTGATGTAAGTTAGTTGAATTTCAAAATAAACAATCCCTCAGAACATTTCTGATTTGGAACAGTTGTCTATTGGACCCAAACACACTTTTTGACACAATGATCATGTGAATAACATTTATAACTAAATTATATAGTATATTAATTAAAACAAATATGTCGATGCACTATTGAAAAATTTTAATGTGTTTAGTTTCATTACCCAAAGGACTCATTCACCATAGTTTACTTTTCGTACTAATGTGAAGTGGTTTATTTCCTAAATAATGAGTCCTTCTATTCTCTTTATGCTAAACAAGCTCCTTTTGTTGTTACAAGCACTATTTTTCTTGTAATAACCATGAAATTATCTTTTGTCTACTTAGTAACAACTCTATTCATCAAGAAGAAAATGTCCATATCTACACAATTCATTCAATACAATCAAACAATGGTGTTCATGATCTTCATTAGGGTTTCTTATTAATGTTAATTAGATGAATTCCAAAGTAAAGAATCCCTCGGAAGATTTCTAGTTTGGAAGACTTGTCTTTTGGTTCCAACACACCTTTTGAGATAAATATCATGAGATTAACATTTATGACTAAATTACATTGTATATTAATTAAAACAAATATGTCAATGCACTATTGAAAATATAAATGTGTTTAGTTCAATCACCCAAAGGAGTAATTCATCTTAATTTTCATTTCATACTAATGTGAAGTGGCTTATTTCCTAAATAATGAGTCTTTCTATTCACTTTATGCTAACAGGCTCCTATTGTTGTTACGAGCACTATTCTTCTTGCAATAACCATCAAATTATCTTTTGTCTCCTGATTATCAACTTTATTCATCAAGAAGAAAATGTCCATATCTATACAATTCATTCAATACAATCAAACAATGGGGTTCATGATCTTCATTAGGGTTTCTTATTGATGTTAATTGGTTGAATTCGAAAATAATCCATCCCTCAAAACATTTCTGGTTTGGAAAACTTGTCTTTTAGACCCAAACACACATTTTGACACAATGGACATGAGATTAACTTTTATAACTAAATTACATAGTATATTAATTCAAACAAACATGTCGATGCGCTATTGAAAAGTTAAATGTCTTAAGTTTCATCACCCAAAGGACTCATTCATCTTAGTTTTCTTTTTCTACAAATGAGAAGTGGTTTATTTCCTAAATAATGAGTCCCTCTATTCGTTTATGCTAAACAAGCTCCTTTCATTGTTACAAGGACTATTTTTCTTGTAATAACCATGAAATTAGCTTTTGTCTCCTTATTAGCAACTCTATTCATCAAGAAGAAAATGTCCATATCCATACAAGTCATTCAATACAATCAAACAACAGGGTTCATGATCTTCATTAGGGTTTCTTATTGACATTATCATTTACAACTAAATTACATAGTATATTAATAAAAACAAACATGTCGATGGACTATTGAAAATTTAAATGTGTTTAGTTTCATCATCCAATGGACTCATTCATCTTAGTTTGCTTTTTGTACTAATGTGAAGTGGATTATTTTTAAAATAATGAGTCCTTCTATTCACTTTATGCTAAACAAGCTCCTTTTGTTGTTACAAGCACTATTTTTCTTGTAGTAACCATGAAATTAGCTTTTGTCTACTTATTAACAACTCTATTCATCCAGAAGAAAATGTCCAAATCTATACAATTCATTCAACGCAATCAAACAATGGGGTTCATGATCTTCATTAGGGTTTCCTATTGATGTTAATTAGTTGAATTTCAAAATAAACAATCCCTAAGAACATTTGTGGTTAGGAACACTTGTCTTTTGGACCCAAACACACTTTTTCACACAATGATCATGTGATTAACATTTATAACTAAATTATATAGTATATTAATTAAAACAAATATATCAATGCACTATTGAAAATTTAAAAGTGTTTAGTTTCATTACCCAAAGGAATCATTCACCATAGTTTGCTTTCGTACTAATGTGAAGTGGTTTTTTTCCTAAATAATGAGTCCTTCTATTTTCTTGATGCTAAAGAAGCTCCTTTTGTTGTTACAAGCACTATTTTTATTGTAATAACCATGAAATTATCTTTTGTCTACTTATTAACAACTCTATTCATCAAGAAGAAAATGTCCATATCTATACAATTCACTCAATACAATCAAACAATGGGGTTCATGATCTTCATTAGGGTTTCTTGTTGATCTTAATTGGATGAATTCCAAAATAAAGAATCCCTTAGAATATTTCTAGTTTGGAAGACTCGTCTTTTAGTTCCAAACACACCTTTTGACATAATGATCATGAGATTAACATTTATGACAAAGTTACATAGTATATTAATTAAAACAAATATGTCCATGCACAATTGAAAATATCAATGTGTTTAGTTCAATCACCCAATGGAGTCATTTGTCTTAATTTGCATTTCGTACTAATGTGAAGTGGCTTATTTCCTAAATAATGTGTCTTTCTATTCACTTTATGCTAACAGGCTCCTATTGTTGTTACAAGCACTATTTTTCTTGCAATAACCATGAAATTATCTTTTTTCTCCTTATTAACAACTCTATTCATCAAGAAGAAAATGTCCATATCCATACAATTCATTCAATACAATCAAGCAATGGGGTTTATGATCTTCATTAGGGTTTCTTATTGATGTTACTTGGTTGAATTCCAAAATAAACAATCCCTCAAAACATTTCTGGTTTGGAGAACTTGTCTTTCGGACCCGAACACACATTTTGACACAATGGACATGAGATTAACTTTTATAACTAAATTTCATAGTATATTAATTCAAACAAACATGTCGATGCACTATTGAAAATTTAAATGTCTTAAGTTTCATCACCCAAAGGATTCATTCATCTTAGTTTACTTTTCGTACTAATGTAAAGTGGTTTATTTCCCAAATAATGAGTCCTTCTATTCCCTTTATGCTAAAAAAGCTCCTTTCATTGTTACAAGGACTATTTTTCTAGTAATAACCTTGAAATTAGCTTTTGTCTCCTTATTAACAACTCTGTTCATCAAGAAGAAAATGTCCATATCCATACAATTCATTCAATACAATCAAACAATGGGGTTCATGATCTTCATTAGGGTTTCTTATTGATGTTAATTGGTTGAATTCCAAAATAAACAATCCCTCAGAACATTTCTAGTTTGGAACACTTGTCTTTTGGACCCAAACACACTTTTTGACACAATGATCATGAGATTAACATTTATAACTAAATTACATAATATATTAATTAAAACAAACATGTCGATGCACTATTGAAAATTTAAATGTGTTTAGTTTCATCACCCAAAGGACTCATTCATCTTAGTTTGCTTTTCGTACTAATGTCAAGTGGTTTATTTCCAAAATAATGAGTCCTTCTATTCACTTTATGCTAAACAACCTCCTTTTGTTGTTACAAGCACTATTTTTCTTGTAATAACCATGAAATTTGCTTTTGTCTACTTATTAACAACTCTATTCGTCAAGAAGAAAATGTCCAAATCTATATAATTCATTCACCTCAATCAAACAATGGGGTTCATGATCTTCATTAGGGTTTCCTATTGATGTAAGTTAGTTGAATTTCAAAATAAACAATCCCTCAAAACATTTTTGGTTTGGAACAGTTGTCTATTGGACCCAAACACACTTTTTGACACAATGATCATGTGATTAACATTTATAACTAAATTATATAGTATATTAATTAAAACAAATATGTCGATGCACTATTGAAAATTTAAATGTATTTAGTTTCATTACCCAAAGGACTTATTCACCATAGTTTGCTTTTCGTACTAATGTGAAGTGGTTTATTTCCTAAATAATGAGTCCTTCTATTCTCTTTATGCTAAACAAGCTCCTTTTGCTGTTACAAGCACTATTTTTCTTGTAATAACCATGAAATTATCTTTTGTCTACTTATTAACAACTCTATTCATCAAGAAGAAAATGTCCATATCTATACAATTCTTTCAACGCAATCAAACAATGGGATTCATGAACTTCATTAGGGTTTCCTATTGATGTTAATTAGTTGAATTTCAAAATAAACAATCCCTAAGAACATTTGTGGTTTGGAACACTTGTCTTTTAGACCCAAACACACTTTTTCACACAATGATCATGTGATTAACATTTATAACTAAATTATATAGTATATTAATTAAAACAAATATATCAATGCACTATTGAAAATTTCAAAGTGTTTAGTTTCATTACCCAAAGGAATCATTCACCATAGTTTGCTTTCGTACTAATGTGAAGTGGTTTTTTCCCTAAATAATGAGTCCTTCTATTTTCTTGATGCTAAAGAAGCTCCTTTTGTTGTTACAAGCACTATTTTTATTGTAATAACCATGAAATTATCTTTTGTCTACTTATTAACAACTCTATTCATCAAAAAGAAAATGTCCATATCTATACAATTCACTCAATACAATCAAACAATGGGGTTCATGATCTTCATTAGGGTTTCTTGTTGATCTTAATTGGATGAATTCCAAAATAAAGAATCCCTTAGAATATTTCTAGTTTGGAAGACTCGTCTTTTAGTTCCAAACACACCTTTTGACATAATGATCATGATATTAACATTTATGACTAAGTTACATAGTATATTAATTAAAACAAATATGTCCATACACAATTGAAAATATCAATGTGTTTAGTTCAATCACCCAATGGAGTCATTTGTCTCAATTTGCATTTCGTACTAATGTGAAGTGGCTTATTTCCTAAATAATGTGTCTTTCTATTCACTTTATGCTAACAGGCTCCTATTGTTGTTACAAGCACTATTTTTCTTGCAATAACCATGAAATTATCTTTTTTCTCCTTATTAACAACTCTATTCATCAAGAAGAAAATGTCCATATCTATACAATTCATTCAATACAATCAAGCAATGGGGTTTATGATCTTCATTAGGGTTTCTTATTGATGTTACTTGGTTGAATTCCAAAATAAACAATCCCTCAAAACATTTCTGGTTTGGAGCACTTGTCTTTTGTACCCAAACACACTTTTTGACACAATGATCATTAGATTAACATTTATAACTAAATTACACATTATATTAATTAAAACAAACATGTCGATATACTATTGAAAATTTAAATGTGTTTAATTTCATCACCCAAAGGACTCATTCATCTTAGTTTGCTTTTCGTACTAAAGTGATTCGGTTTATTTCCTAAATAATGAGTCCTTATATTCACTTTATGCTAAACAAGCTCCTTTTGTTGTTACAAGCACTATGTTTCATGCGATAACCATGAAATTATCTTTTGTCTCCTTATTAACAACTTTATTCATCAAAAATAAAATGTCCATATCTAAACAATTCATTCAATACAATCAAACAATGAGGTTCATGATCTTCATTAGGTTTTCTTATTGATGTTAATTGGTTGAATTCCAAAATAAACAATCCATCAGAACATTTCTAGTTTGGAACACTTGTCTTTTGTACCCAAACACACTTTTTGACACAATGATCATTAGATTAACATTTATAACTAAATTACACAGTATATTAATTAAAATAAACATGTCGATGCACTATTGAAAATTTAAATGTGTTTATTTTCATCACCCAAAGGACTCATTCATCTTAGTTTGCTTTTCGTACTAAAGTGATTCAGTTTATTTCCGAAATAATGAGTCCTTATATTCACTTTATGCTAAACAAGCTCCTTTTGTTGTTATCAGCACTACTTTTCATGCAATAACCATGAAATTATCTTTTGTCTCCTTATTAACAACTCTATTCATCAAGAAGAAAATGTCCATATCTAAACAATTCATTCAATACAATCAAATAATGGGGTTCATGATGTTCATTAGGTTTTCTTATTGATGTTAATTGGTTGAATTCCAAAATAAACAATCCCTCAGAACATTTCTGGTTTGGAACAGTTGTCTTTTGGTCCCAAACACACATTTTGACACAACGATCATGAGATTACCATTTATAACTAAATTACATAGTATATTAATTAAAACAAACATGTAGATGCACTATTGAAAATTTAAATGTGTTTAGTTTCATCACCCGGAGGACACATTCATCTTAGTTTGCTTTCCGTTCTAATGTGAATTGGTTTATTTCCTAAATAATGAGTCCTTCTATTCACTTTATGCTAAACAAGCTCCTTTTGTTGTTACAAGCACTATTTTTGCTGCAATAACCATGAAATTATCTTTTGTCTCCTTATTAACAACTCTATTCATCAAGAAGAAATTGTCCATATCTAAACAATTCATTTAATACAATCAAACAATGGGGTTCATGATCTTCATTAGCTTTTCTTATTGATGTTAATTGGTTGAATTCCAAAATAAACAATCTATCAGAACATTTCTAATTTGGAACACTTGTCTTTTGTACCCAAACACACTTTTTGACACAATGATTATTAGATTAACATTTATAACTAAATTACATAGTATATTAATTAAAACAAACATGTCGATGCACTATTGAAAATTTAAATGTGTTTAGTTTCATCACCCAAAGGACTCATTCATCTTAGTTTGCTTTTCGTTCTAATGTGAATTCGTTTATTTCCTAAATAATGAGTCCATCTATTCACTTTATACTAAACAAGCTCCTTTTGTTGTTACAAGCACCATTTTTGCTGCAATAACCATGAAATTATCTTTTGTCTCCTTATTAACAACTCTATTCATCAAGCAGAAAATGTCCATATCTATGCAATTAATTCAATACAATCAAACAATGGGGTTCATGATGTTCATTAGGTTTTCTTATTGATGTTAATTGGTTGAATTCCAAAATAAACAATCCCTCAGAACATTTCTGGTTTGGAACAGTTGTCTTTTGGACCCAAACACACTTTTTGACACAACGATAATGAGATTAACATTTGTAACTAAATTACATAGTATATTAATTAAAACAAACATGTCGATGCACTATTGAAAATTTAAATGTGTTTAGTTTCATCACCCAAAGAACTCATTCATCTTAGTTTGCTTTTCGTACGAAAGTGATTCAGTTTATTTCCTGAATAATGAGTCCTTATATTCGCTTTATGCTAAACAAGCTCCTTTTGTTGTTACAAGCACTATTTTTCATGCAATAACCATGAAATTATCTTTTGTCTCCTTATTAACAACTTTATTCATCAAGAAGATAATGTCCATATCTATACAATTCATTCAATACAATCAAACAATGGGGTTCATGATGTTCATTAGGTTTTCTTATTGATGTTAATTGGTTGAATTCCAAAATAAACAATCCCTCAGAACATTTCTGGTTTGGAACAGTTGTCTTTTGGACCCAAACACACTTTTTGATACAACGATCATGAGATTACCATTTATAACTAAATTACATAGTATATTTAATTAAAACAAACATGTCGATGCACTATTGAAAATTTAAATGTGTTTAGTTTCATCACCCAAAGGACTCATTCATCTTAGTTTGCTTTTCGTACTAAAGTGATTCAGTTTATTTCCTAAATAATGAGTCCTTATATTCACTTTATGCTAAACAAGCTCCTTTTGTTGTTACAAGCACTATTTTTCATGCAATAACCATGAAATTATCTTTTGTCTCCTTATTAACAACTTTATTCATCACGAAGAAAATGTCCATATCTAAACAATTCATTCAATACAATCAAACAATGGGGTTCATGATATTCATTAGCTTTTCTTATTGATGTTAATTGGTTGAATTCCAAAATAAACAATCCATCAGAACATTTCTAGTTTGGAACACTTGTCTTTTGTACCCAAACACACTTTTTGACACAATGATCATTAGATTAACATTTATAACTAAATTACATAGTATATTAATTAAAACAAACATGTCGATGCACTATTCAAAATTTAAATGTGTTTAGTTTCATCACCCAATGGACTCATTCATCTTAGTTTGCTTTTCGTTCTAATGTGAATTGGTTTATTTCCTAAATAATGAGTCCTTCTATTCACTTTATGCTAAACAAGCTCCTTTTGTTGTTGCAAGCACCATTTTTGCAGCAATAACCATGAAATTATCTTTTGTCTCCTTATTAACAACTCTATTCATCAAGAAGAAAATGTCCATATCTATACAATTCATTCAATACAATCAAACAATGGGGTTCATGATGTTCATTATGTTTTCTTATTGATGTTAATTGGTTGAATTCCAAAATAAACAATCCCTCAGAACATTTCTGGTTTGGAACAATTGTCTTTTGGACCCAAACACACTTTTTGACACAACGATCATGAGATTACCATTTATAATTAAATTACATAGTATATTAATTAAAACAAACATGTAGATGCACTATTGAAAATTTAAATGTGTTTAGTTTCATCACTCGGAGGACTCATTCATCTTAGTTTGCTTTTCGTTCTAATGTGAATTGGTTTATTTCCTAAATAATGAGTCTTTCTATTCACTTTATGCTAAACAAGCTCTTTTTGTTGTTACAAGCACTATTTTTGCTGCAATAACCATGAAATTATCTTTTGTCTCCTTATTAACAACTCTATTCATCAAGAAGAAAATGTCCATATCTAAACAATTCATTGAATACAATCAAACAATGGGGTTCATGATCTTCATTAGCTTTTCTTATTGGTTTTAATTGGTTGAATTCCAAAATAAACAATCCATCAGAACATTTCTAGTTTGGAACACTTGTCTTTTGTACCCAAACACACTTTTTGACACAATGATCATTAGATTAACATTTATAACTAAATTACACAGTATATTAATTAAAACAAACATGTCGATGCACTATTGAAAATTTAAATGTGTTTAGTTTCATCACCCAAAGGACTCATTCATCTTAGTTTGCTTTTCGTTCTAATGTGAATTGGTTTATTTCCTAAATAATGAGTCCATCTATTCACTTTATACTAAACAAGCTTTTTTTGTTGTTACAAGCACCATTTTTGCTGCAATAACCATGAAATTATCTTTTGTCTCATTATTAACAACTCTATTCATCAAGAAGAAAATGTCCATATCTATACAATTAATTCAATACAATCAAACAATGGGGTTCATGATGTTCATTAGGATTTCTTATTGATGTTAATTGGTTGAATTCCAAAATAAACAATCCCTCAGAACATTTCTGGCTTTGAACAGTTGTCTTTTGGACCCAAACACACTTTTTGACACAACGATCATGAGATTAACATTTAAAACTAAATTACATATTATATTAATTAAAACAAACATGTCGATGCACTATTGAAAATTTAAATGTGTTTAGTTTCATCACCCAAAGGACTCATTCATCTTAGTTTGCTTTTCGTACAAAAGTGATTCGGTTTATTTCCTAAATAATGAGTCCTTCTATTCGCTTTATGCTAAACAAGCTCCTTTTGTTGTTACAAGCACTATTTTTGCTGCAATAACCATAAATTAAAACAAACTATGTCGATGGCACTATTACAAAATTTAATGTGTTTAAGTTCCATCACCCAAAGGACTCCATTCAATCTTAATTTGCATTTCGTTACTAAACTGAGATGTCGGTTTATTTACTAAATAATGAGAGCTCCTATTCACATTTATGCCTAAAAAACAAAGCTCTTTTTGTTTTTGCACGAGACAAGGCACTTTCTTATTCATAGCAATACACCATTAAACTATCTTTGTGTACTTACTCTGATTAAACAACTCTATTCCATTAAGGAAGACACAGTCCATATATACTAACAAATCAATCAAGTTAATACAATCAAACAGCATGGGGTTCAAAGAACTTTCGCGTTAGGGTTTCTTATTGATGATTTAATGGTTGTATATTCCCAAAATAAACAATCCCTCGGAACATTTCCTGGATTGGAACAGTTTGTCTTTTGGACCAAACACACTTTTTGACACAATGATCATGAGATTAACATTTATAACTAAAATTACATAGTAT
>JBAPLH010001305.1:0-19268 GCA_037897445.1 Ceriops zippeliana | reverse complement strand
AGTGTGTTTTGAATCAAAAGAGGAGACTTGCTAACCAGAAATGATAAACCAGAAATGATGAGAGGAACTTTCTATTTTTGATTTCAGCAAATAATGAACATAATTATTAACAAAGAAACAAAAGTTCATTTCAAGGTTATTGCATGAAAAATAGTACCGGTAAAAGTAAGAGCAGCCTAATTAACGTGCGGTGATTTGAAAGTCTGATTATTTAGGAATTAAACAAATTGACTTTTGTACGAAATTCAAACCATGATGAATGACTCCTTTTGCTGACGGATTTAAATAGATTTAGAGTTTTAAAAGTGTTTGTACTTGTTTCATTCAATTAATATAATAGTTTGTTTAGCCGCATGTGTTATATATTCTATGATAAATGTATCAAAAAGTGTGTTTTTTGAATCAAAAGAGGAGACTTGCTAACCAGAAATGATGAGAGGAACTTTCTATTTTTGATTTCAGCAATTGATATCAATAGGAAATACAATTCAAATTCAAGGACTCCATTGTTTATTAAATTGAATGAATTCATGATACAGATCGTTCATGGACTCTTTTTCATAATGAACATAATTATTAAGAAAGAAACAAAAGTTCATTTCAAGGTTATTGCATGAAAAATAGTACCGGTAAAAGTAAGAGCAGCCTAATTAACGTGCGGTGATTTGAAAGTCTGATTATTTAGGAATTAAACAAAATTGACTTTTGTACGAAATTCAAACCATGATGAATGACTCCTTTTGCTGACGGATTTAAATAGATTTAGAGTTTTAAAAGTGTTTTGTACTTGTTTCATTCAATTAATATAATAGTTTGTTTAGCCGCATGTGTTATATTCTATGATAAAATGTATCAAAAAGTGTGTTTTTGAATCAAAAGAGGAGACTTGCTAACCAGAAATGATGAGAGGAACTTTCTATTTTTGATTTCAGCAATTGATATCAATAGGAAATACAATTCAAATTCAAGGACTCCATTGTTTATTAAATTGAATGAATTCATGATACAGATCGTTCATGGACTCTTTTTCATAATGAAACATAATTATTAAGAAAGAAACAAAAGTTCATTTCAAGGTTATTGCATGAAAAATAGTACCGGTAAAAGTAAGAGCAGCCTAATTAACGTGCGGTGATTTGAAAGTCTGATTATTTAGGAATTAAACAAATTGACTTTTGTACGAAATTCAAACCATGATGAATGACTCCTTTTGCTGACGGATTTAAATAGATTTAGAGTTTTAAAAGTGTTTGTACTTGTTTCATTCAATTAATATAATAGTTTGTTTAGCCGCATGTGTTATATTCTATGATAAATGTATCAAAAAGTGTGTTTTGAATCAAAAGAGGAGACTTGCTAACCAGAAATGATGAGAGGAACTTTCTATTTTTGATTTCAGCAATTGATATCAATAGGAAATACAATTCAAATTCAAGGACTCCATTGTTTATTAAATTGAATGAATTCATGATACAGATCGTTCATGGACTCTTTTTCATAATGAACATAATTATTAAGAAAGAAACAAAAGTTCATTTCAAGGTTATTGCATGAAAAATAGTACCGGTAAAAGTAAGAGCAGCCTAATTAACGTGCGGTGATTTGAAAGTCTGATTATTTAGGAATTAAACAAATTGACTTTTGTACGAAATTCAAACCATGATGAATGACTCCTTTTGCTGACGGATTTAAATAGATTTAGAGTTTTAAAAGTGTTTGTACTTGTTTCATTCAATTAATATAATAGTTTGTTTAGCCGCATGTGTTATATTCTATGATAAATGTATCAAAAAGTGTGTTTTGAATCAAAAGAGGAGACTTGCTAACCAGAAATGATGAGAGGAACTTTCTATTTTTGATTTCAACAATTGATATCAATAGGAAATACAATTCAAATTCAAGGACTCCATTGTTTATTAAATTGAATGAATTCATGATACAGATCGTTCATGGACTCTTTTTCATAATGAACATAATTATTAAGAAAGAAACAAAAGTTCATTTCAAGGTTATTGCATGAAAAATAGTACCGGTAAAAGTAAGAGCAGCCTAATTAACGTGCGGTGATTTGAAAGTCTGATTATTTAGGAATTAAACAAATTGACTTTTGTACGAAATTCAAACCATGATGAATGACTCCTTTTGCTGACGGATTTAAATAGATTTAGAGTTTTAAAAGTGTTTGTACTTGTTTCATTCAATTAATATAATAGTTTTTGTTTAGCCGCATGTGTTATATTCTATGATAAATGTATCAAAAAGTGTGTTTTGAATCAAAAGAGGAGACTTGCTAACCAGAAATGATGAGAGGAACTTTCTATTTTTGATTTCAACAATTGATATCAATAGGAAATACAATTCAAATTCAAGGACTCCATTGTTTATTAAATTGAATGAATTCATGATACAGATCGTTCATGGACTCTTTTTCATAATGAATATAATTATTAAGAAAGAAACAAAAGTTCATTTCAAGGTTATTGCATGAAAAAATAGTACCGGTAAAAGTAAGAGCAGCCTAATTAACGTGCGGTGATTTGAAAGTCTGATTATTTAGGAATTAAACAAATTGACTTTTGTACGAAATTCAAACCATGATGAATGACTCCTTTTGCTGACGGATTTAAATAGATTTAGAGTTTTAAAAGTGTTTGTACTTGTTTCATTCAATTAATATAATAGTTTGTTTAGCCGCATGTGTTATATTCTATGATAAATGTATCAAAAAGTGTGTTTTGAATCAAAAGAGGAGACTTGCTAACCAGAAATGATGAGAGGAACTTTCTATTTTTGATTTCAGCAATTGATATCAATAGGAAATACAATTCAAATTCAAGGACTCCATTGTTTATTAAATTGAATGAATTCATGATACAGATCGTTCATGGACTCTTTTTTCATAATGAACATAATTATTAAGAAAGAAAACAAAAGTTCATTTCAAGGTTATTGCATGAAAAATAGTACCGGTAAAAAGTAAGAGCAGCCTAATTAACGTGCGGTGATTTGAAAGTCTGATTATTTAGGAATTAAAAAAATTGACTTTTGTACGAAATTCAAACCATGATGAATGACTCCTTTTGCTGACGGATTTAAATAGATTTAGAGTTTTAAAAGTGTTTGTACTTGTTTCATTCAATTAATATAATAGTTTGTTTAGCCGCATGTGTTATATTCTATGATAAATGTATCAAAAAGTGTGTTTTTTGAATCAAAAGAGGAGACTTGCTAACCAGAAATGATGAGAGGAACTTTCTATTTTTTTGATTTCAGCAATTGATATCAATAGGAAATACAATTCAAATTCAAGGACTCCATTGTTTATTAAAATGAATGAATTCATGATACAGATCGTTCATGGACTCTTTTTCATAATGAATATAATTATTAAGAAAGAAACAAAAAGTTCATTTCAAGGTTATTGCATGAAAAATAGTACCGGTAAAAGTAAGAGCAGCCTAATTAACGTGCGGTGATTTGAAAGTCTGATTATTTAGGAATTAAACAAAATTGACTTTTGTACGAAATTCAAACCATGATGAATGACTCCTTTTGCTGACGGATTTAAATAGATTTAGAGAGTTTTAAAAGTGTTTGTACTTGTTTCATTCAATTAATATAATAGTTTGTTTAGCCGCATGTGTTATATTCTATGATAAATGTATCAAAAAGTGTGTTTTTTGAATCAAAAGAGGAGACTTGCTAACCAGAAATGATGAGAGGAACTTTCTATTTTTGATTTCAGCAATTGATATCAATAGGAAATACAATTCAAATTCAAGGACTCCATTGTTTATTAAATTGAATGAATTCATGATACAGATCGTTCATGGACTCTTTTTCATAATGAACATAATTATTAAGAAAGAAACAAAAGTTCATTTCAAGGTTATTGCATGAAAAATAGTACCGGTAAAAGTAAGAGCAGCCTAATTAACGTGCGGTGATTTGAAAGTCTGATTATTTAGGAATTAAAACAAATTGACTTTTGTACGAAATTCAAACCATGATGAATGACTCCTTTTGCTGACGGATTTAAATAGATTTAGAGTTTTAAAAGTGTTTTTGTACTTGTTTCATTCAATTAATATAATAGTTTGTTTTTAGCCGCATGTGTTATATTCTATGATAAATGTATCAAAAAGTGTGTTTTGAATCAAAAGAGGAGACTTGCTAACCAGAAATGATGAGAGGAACTTTCTATTTTTGATTTCAGCAATTGATATCAATAGGAAATACAATTCAAATTCAAGGACTCCATTGTTTATTAAATTGAATGAATTCATGATACAGATCGTTCATGGACTCTTTTTCATAATGAATATAATTATTAAGAAAGAAACAAAAGTTCATTTCAAGGTTATTGCATGAAAAATAGTACCGGTAAAAGTAAGAGCAGCCTAAATTAAACGTGCGGTGATTTGAAAGTCTGATTATTTAGGAATTAAACAAATTGACTTTTGTACGAAATTCAAACCATGATGAATGACTCCTTTTGCTGACGGATTTAAAATAGATTTAGAGTTTTAAAAGTGTTTGTACTTGTTTCATTCAATTAATATAATAGTTTGTTTAGCCGCATGTGTTATATTCTATGATAAATGTATCAAAAAGTGTGTTTTGAATCAAAAGAGGAGACTTGCTAACCAGAAATGATGAGAGGAACTTTCTATTTTTGATTTCAGCAATTGATATCAATAGGAAATACAATTCAAATTCAAGGACTCCATTGTTTATTAAATTGAATGAATTCATGATACAGATCGTTCATGGACTCTTTTTCATAATGAACATAATTATTAAGAAAGAAACAAAAGTTCATTTCAAGGTTATTGCATGAAAAATAGTACCGGTAAAAGTAAGAGCAGCCTAATTAACGTGCGGTGATTTGAAAGTCTGATTATTTAGGAATTAAACAAATTGACTTTTGTACGAAATTCAAACCATGATGAATGACTCCTTTTGCTGACGGATTTAAATAGATTTAGAGTTTTAAAAGTGTTTTGTACTTGTTTCATTCAATTAATATAATAGTTTGTTTAGCCGCATGTGTTATATTTCTATGATAAATGTATCAAAAAGTGTGTTTTGAATCAAAAGAGGAGACTTGCTAACCAGAAATGATGAGAGAGGAACTTTCTATTTTTGATTTCAGCAATTGATATCAATAGGAAATACAATTCAAATTCAAGGACTCCATTGTTTATTAAATTGAATGAATTCATGATACAGATCGTTCATGGACTCTTTTTCATAATGAACATAATTATTAAGAAAGAAACAAAAGTTCATTTCAAGGTTATTGCATGAAAAAAAGTAGTACCGGTAAAAGTAAGAGCAGCCTAATAATTAACGTGCGGTGATTTGAAAGTCTGATTATTTAGGAATTAAACAAATTGACTTTTGTACGAAATTCAAACCATGATGAATGACTCCTTTTGCTGACGGATTTAAATAGATTTAGAGTTTTAAAAGTGTTTTTGTACTTGTTTTCATTCAATTAATATAATAGTTTGTTTAGCCGCATGTGTTATATTCTATGATAAATGTATCAAAAAGTGTGTTTTGAATCAAAAGAGGAGACTTGCTAACCAGAAATGATGAGAGGAACTTTCTATTTTTGATTTCAGCAATTGATTTCAATAGGAAATACAATTCAAATTCAAGGACTCCATTGTTTATTAAATTGAATGAATTCATGATACAGATCGTTCATGGACTCTTCTTCATAATGAACATAATTATTAAGAAAGAAACAAAAGTTCATTTCAAGGTTATTGCATGAAAAATAGTACCGGTAAAAGTAAGAGCAGCCTATTAACGTGCGGTGATTTGAAAGTCTGATTATTTAGGAATTAAACAAATTGACTTTGGTACGAAATTCAAACCATGATGAATGACTCCTTTTGCTGACGGATTTAAATAGATTTAGAGTTTTAAAAGTGTTTTGTACTTGTTTCATTCAATTAATATAATAGTTTGTTTAGCCGCATGTGTTATATTCTATGATAAATGTATCAAAAAGTGTGTTTTTGAATCAAAAGAGGAGACTTGCTAACCAGAAATGATGAGAGGAACTTTCTATTTTTGATTTCAGCAATTGATATCAATAGGAAATACAATTCAAATTCAAGGACTCCATTGTTTATTAAAAATTGAATGAATTCATGATACAGATCGTTCATGGACTCTTTTTCATAATGAACATAATTATTAAGAAAGAAACAAAAGTTCATTTCAAGGTTATTGCATGAAAAATAGTACCGGTAAAAGTAAGAGCAGCCTAATTAACGTGCGGTGATTTGAAAGTCTGATTATTTAGGAATTAAACAAATTGACTTTTGTACGAAATTCAAACCATGATGAATGACTCCTTTTGCTGACGGATTTAAATAGATTTAGAGTTTTAAAAGTGTTTTTGTACTTGTTTCATTCAATTAATATAATAGTTTGTTTAGCCGCATGTGTTATATTCTATGATAAATGTATCAAAAAGTGTGTTTTGAATCAAAAGAGGAGACTTGCTAACCAGAAATGATGAGAGGAACTTTCTATTTTTGATTTCAGCAATTGATATCAATAGGAAATACAATTCAAATTCAAGGACTCCATTGTTTATTAAATTGAATGAATTCATGATACAGATCGTTCATGGACTCTTTTTTCATAATGAACATAATTATTAAGAAAGAAACAAAAGTTCATTTCAAGGTTATTGCATGAAAAATAGTACCGGTAAAAGTAAGAGCAGCCTAATTAACGTGCGGTGATTTGAAAGTCTGATTATTTAGGAATTAAAAAAATTGACTTTTGTACGAAATTCAAACCATGATGAATGACTCCTTTTGCTGACGGATTTAAATAGATTTAGAGTTTTAAAAGTGTTTGTACTTGTTTCATTCAATTAATATAATAGTTTGTTTAGCCGCATGTGTTATATTCTATGATAAATGTATCAAAAAGTGTGTTTTTGAATCAAAAGAGGAGACTTGCTAACCAGAAATGATGAGAGGAACTTTCTATTTTTGATTTCAGCAATTGATATCAATAGGAAATACAATTCAAATTCAAGGACTCCATTGTTTATTAAATTGAATGAATTCATGATACAGATCGTTCATGGACTCTTTTTCATAATGAACATAATTATTAAGAAAGAAACAAAAAAGTTCATTTCAAGGTTATTGCATGAAAAATAGTACCGGTAAAAGTAAGAGCAGCCTAATTAACGTGCGGTGATTTGAAAGTCTGATTATTTAGGAATTAAACAAATTGACTTTTGTACGAAATTCAAACCATGATGAATGACTCCTTTTGCTGACGGATTTAAATAGATTTAGAGTTTTAAAAGTGTTTGTACTTGTTTCATTCAATTAATATAATAGTTTGTTTAGCCGCATGTGTTATATTCTATGATAAATGTATCAAAAAGTGTGTTTTGAATCAAAAGAGGAGACTTGCTAACCAGAAATGATGAGAGGAACTTTCTATTTTTTTGATTTCAACAATTGATATCAATAGGAAATACAATTCAAATTCAAGGACTCCATTGTTTATTAAATTGAATGAATTCATGATACAGATCGTTCATGGACTCTTTTTTCATAATGAATATAATTATTAAGAAAGAAACAAAAGTTCATTTCAAGGTTATTGCATGAAAAAAAATAGTACCGGTAAAAAAGTAAGAGCAGCCTAATTAACGTGCGGTGATTTGAAAGTCTGATTATTTAGGAATTAAACAAATTGACTTTTGTACGAAATTCAAACCATGATGAATGACTCCTTTTGCTGACGGATTTAAATAGATTTAGAGTTTTAAAAGTGTTTGTACTTGTTTCATTCAATTAATATAATAGTTTGTTTAGCCGCATGTGTTATATTCTATGATAAATGTATCAAAAAGTGTGTTTTTTTTGAATCAAAAGAGGAGACTTGCTAACCAGAAATGATGAGAGGAACTTTCTATTTTTGATTTCAGCAATTGATATCAATAGGGGAAATACAATTCAAATTCAAGGACTCCATTGTTTATTAAATTGAATGAATTCATGATACAGATCGTTCATGGACTCTTTTTCATAATGAACATAATTATTAAGAAAAAAAACAAAAGTTCATTTCAAGGTTATTGCATGAAAAATAGTACCGGTAAAAGTAAGAGCAGCCTAATTAAACGTGCGGTGATTTGAAAGTCTGATTATTTAGGAATTAAACAAATTGACTTTTGTACGAAATTCAAACCATGATGAATGACTCCTTTTGCTGACGGATTTAAATAGATTTAGAGTTTTAAAAGTGTTTGTACTTGTTTCATTCAATTAATATAATAGTTTGTTTAGCCGCATGTGTTATATTCTATGATAAATGTATCAAAAAGTGTGTTTTGAATCAAAAGAGGAGACTTGCTAACCAGAAATGATGAGAGGAACTTTCTATTTTTGATTTCAGCAATTGATATCAATAGGAAATACAATTCAAATTCAAGGACTCCATTGTTTATTAAATTGAATGAATTCATGATACAGATCGTTCATGGACTCTTTTTCATAATGAACATAATTATTAAGAAAGAAACAAAAGTTCATTTCAAGGTTATTGCATGAAAAATAGTACCGGTAAAAGTAAGAGAGCAGCCTAATTAACGTGCGGTGATTTGAAAGTCTGATTATTTAGGAATTAAACAAATTGACTTTTGTACGAAATTCAAACCATGATGAATGACTCCTTTTGCTGACGGATTTAAATAGATTTAGAGTTTTAAAAGTGTTTGTACTTGTTTCATTCAATTAATATAATAGTTTGTTTAGCCGCATGTGTTATATTCTATGATAAATGTATCAAAAAGTGTGTTTTGAATCAAAAGAGGAGACTTGCTAACCAGAAATGATGAGAGGAACTTTCTATTTTTGATTTCAGCAATTGATATCAATAGGAAATACAATTCAAATTCAAGGACTCCATTGTTTATTAAATTGAATGAATTCATGATACAGACGTTCATGGACTCTTTTTCATAATGAACATAATTATTAAGAAAGAAACAAAAGTTCATTTCAAGGTTATTGCATGAAAAATAGTACCGGTAAAAGTAAGAGCAGCCTAATTAACGTGCGGTGATTTGAAAGTCTGATTATTTAGGAATTAAACAAAAATTGACTTTTGTACGAAATTCAAACCATGATGAATGACTCCTTTTGCTGACGGATTTAAATAGATTTAGAGTTTTAAAAGTGTTTTGTACTTGTTTCATTCAATTAATATAATAGTTTGTTTTTAGCCGCATGTGTTATATTCTATGATAAATGTATCAAAAAGTGTGTTTTGAATCAAAAGAGGAGACTTGCTAACCAGAAATGATGAGAGGAACTTTCTATTTTTTTTGATTTCAGCAATTGATATCAATAGGAAATACAATTCAAATTCAAAGGACTCCATTGTTTATTAAATTGAATGAATTCATGATTGCAGATCGTTCATGGACTCTTTTTCATAATGAATGAACATAATTATTAAGAAAGAAAAAAAAAAGTTCATTTCAAGGTTATTGCATGAAAAAATAGTACCGGTAAAAGTAAAGTAAGAGCAGCCTAATTAACGTGCGGTGATTTGAAAGTCTGATTATTTAGGAATTAAACAAATTGACTTTTGTACGAAATTCAAACCATGATGAATGACTCCTTTTGCTGACGGATTTAAATAGATTTAGAGTTTTAAAAGTGTTTGTACTTGTTTCATTCAATTAATATAATAGTTTGTTTTAGCCGCATGTGTTATATTCTATGATAAATGTATCAAAAAGTGTGTTTTTGAATCAAAAGAGGAGACTTGCTAACCAGAAATGATGAGAGGAACTTTCTATTTTTGATTTCAGCAATTGATATCAATAGGAAATACAATTCAAATTCAAGGACTCCATTGTTTATTAAATTGAATGAATTCATGATACAGATCGTTCATGGACTCTTTTTCATAATGAACATAATTATTAAGAAAGAAACAAAAAAGTTCATTTCAAGGTTATTGCATGAAAAATAGTACCGGTAAAAGTAAGAGCAGCCTAATTAACGTGCGGTGATTTGAAAGTCTGATTATTTAGGAATTAAACAAATTGACTTTTGTACGAAATTCAAACCATGATGAATGACTCCTTTTGCTGACGGATTTAAATAGATTTAGAGTTTTAAAAGTGTTTGTACTTGTTTCATTCAATTAATATAATAGTTTTGTTTAGCCGCATGTGTTATATTCTATGATAAATGTATCAAAAAGTGTGTTTTTTTGATCAAAAGAGGAGACTTGCTAACCAGAAATGATGAGAGGAACTTTCTATTTTTGATTTCAGCAATTGATATCAATAGGAAATACAATTCAAATTCAAGGACTCCATTGTTTATTAAATTGAATGAATTCATGATACAGATCGTTCATGGACTCTTTTTCATAATGAACATAATTATTAAGAAAAAGAACAAAAAGTTCATTTCAAGGTTATTGCATGAAAAATAGTACCGGTAAAAGTAAGAGCAGCCTAATTAACGTGCGGTGATTTGAAAGTCTGATTATTTAGGAATTAAACAAATTGACTTTTGTACGAAATTCAAACCATGATGAATGACTCCTTTTTGCTGACGGATTTAAATAGATTTAGAGTTTTAAAAAGTGTTTTTGTACTTGTTTCATTCAATTAATATAATAGTTTTGTTTAGCCGCATGTGTTATATTCTATGATAAATGTATCAAAAAGTGTGTTTTGAATCAAAAGAGGAGACTTGCTAACCAGAAATGATGAGAGGAACTTTCTATTTTTGATTTCAGCAATTGATATCAATAGGAAATACAATTCAAATTCAAGGACTCCATTGTTTATTAAATTGAATGAATTCATGATACAGATCGTTCATGGACTCTTTTTCATAATGAACATAATTATTAAGAAAGAAACAAAAGTTTCATTTCAAGGTTATTGCATGAAAAATAGTACCGGTAAAAAGTAAGAGCAGCCTAATTTACGTGCGGTGATTTGAAAGTCTGATTATTTAGGAATTAAACAAATTGACTTTTGTACGAAATTCAAACCATGATGAATGACTCCTTTTGCTGACGGATTTAAATAGATTTAGAGTTTTAAAAAGTGTTTTGTACTTGTTTCATTCAATTAATATAATAGTTTGTTTTAGCCGCATGTGTTATATTCTATGATAAATGTATCAAAAAGTGTGTTTTGAATCAAAAGAGGAGACTTGCTAACCAGAAATGATGAGAGGAACTTTCTATTTTTGATTTCAGCAATTGATATCAATAGGAAATACAATTCAAATTCAAGGACTCCATTGTTTATTAAATTGAATGAATTCATGATACAGATCGTTCATGGACTCTTTTTCATAATGAATATAATTATTAAGAAAGAAACAAAAGTTCATTTCAAGGTTATTGCATGAAAAATAGTACCGGTAAAAGTAAGAGCAGCCTAATTAACGTGCGGTGATTTGAAAGTCTGATTATTTAGGAATTAAACAAATTGACTTTTGTACGAAATTCAAACCATGATGAATGACTCCTTTTGCTGACGGATTTAAATAGATTTAGAGTTTTAAAAGTGTTTGTACTTGTTTCATTCAATTAATATAATAGTTTGTTTAGCCGCATGTGTTATATTCTATGATAAATGTATCAAAAAGTGTGTTTTTTTGAATCAAAAGAGGAGACTTGCTAACCAGAAATGATGAGAGGAACTTTCTATTTTTGATTTCAGCAATTGATATCAATAGGAAATACAATTCAAATTCAAGGACTCCATTGTTTATTAAATTGAATGAATTCATGATACAGATCGTTCATGGACTCTTTTTTCATAATGAACATAATTATTAAGAAAGAAACAAAAGTTCATTTCAAGGTTATTGCATGAAAAATAGTACCGGTAAAAGTAAGAGCAGCCTAATTAACGTGCGGTGATTTGAAAGTCTGATTATTTAGGAATTAAACAAATTGACTTTGTACGAAATTCAAACCATGATGAATGACTCCTTTTGCTGACGGATTTAAATAGATTTAGAGTTTTAAAAGTGTTTGTACTTGTTTCATTCAATTAATATAATAGTTTGTTTAGCCGCATGTGTTATATTCTATGATAAATGTATCAAAAAGTGTGTTTTGAATCAAAAGAGGAGACTTGCTAACCAGAAATGATGAGAGGAACTTTCTATTTTTGATTTCAGCAATTGATATCAATAGGAAATACAATTCAAATTCAAGGACTCCATTGTTTATTAAATTGAATGAATTCATGATACAGATCGTTCATGGACTCTTTTTCATAATGAACATAATTATTAAGAAAGAAAACAAAAGTTCATTTCAAGGTTATTGCATGAAAAATAGTACCGGTAAAAGTAAGAGCAGCCTAATTAACGTGCGGTGATTTTTGAAAGTCTGATTATTTAGGAATTAAACAAATTGACTTTTGTACGAAAATTCAAACCATGATGAATGACTCCTTTTGCTGACGGATTTAAATAGATTTAGAGTTTTAAAAGTGTTTGTACTTGTTTCATTCAATTAATTAATATAATAGTTTGTTTAGCCGCATGTGTTATATATCTATGATAAATGTATCAAAAAGTGTGTTTTGAATCAAAAGAGGAGACTTGCTAACCAGAAATGATGAGAGGAACTTTCTATTTTTGATTTCAGCAATTGATATCAATAGGAAATACAATTCAAATTCAAGGACTCCATTGTTTATTAAATTGAATGAATTCATGATACAGATCGTTCATGGACTCTTTTTCATAATGAACATAATTATTAAGAAAGAAACAAAAGTTCATTTCAAGGTTATTGCATGAAAAATAGTACCGGTAAAAGTAAGAGCAGCCTAATTAACGTGCGGTGATTTGAAAGTCTGATTATTTAGGAATTTAAAACAAATTGACTTTTGTACGAAAATTCAAACCATGATGAATGACTCCTTTTGCTGACGGATTTAAATAGATTTAGAGTTTTAAAAAAGTGTTTGTACTTGTTTCATTCAATTAATATAATAGTTTGTTTAGCCGCATGTGTTATATTCTATGATAAATGTATCAAAAAGTGTGTTTTTGAATCAAAAGAGGAGACTTGCTAACCAGAAATGATGAGAGGAACTTTCTATTTTTTGATTTCAACAATTGATATCAATAGGAAATACAATTCAAATTCAAGGACTCCATTGTTTATTAAATTGAATGAATTCATGATACAGATCGTTCATGGACTCTTTTTCATAATGAACATAATTATTAAGAAAGAAACAAAAGTTCATTTCAAGGTTATTGCATGAAAAATAGTACCGGTAAAAGTAAGAGCAGCCTAATTAACGTGCGGTGATTTGAAAGTCTGATTATTTAGGAATTAAACAAATTGACTTTTGTACGAAATTCAAACCATGATGAATGACTCCTTTTGCTGACGGATTTAAATAGATTTAGAGTTTTAAAAAGTGTTTGTACTTGTTTCATTCAATTAAATATAATAGTTTGTTTAGCCGCATGTGTTATATTCTATGATAAATGTATCAAAAAGTGTGTTTTGAATCAAAAGAGGAGACTTGCTAACCAGAAATGATGAGAGGAACTTTCTATTTTTGATTTCAGCAATTGATATCAATAGGAAATACAATTCAAATTCAAGGACTCCATTGTTTATTAAATTGAATGAATTCATGATACAGATCGTTCATGGACTCTTTTTCATAATGAACATAATTATTAAGAAAGAAACAAAAGTTCATTTCAAGGTTATTGCATGAAAAATAGTACCGGTAAAAGTAAGAGCAGCCTAATTAACGTGCGGTGATTTGAAAGTCTGATTATTTAGGAATTAAACAAATTGACTTTTGTACGAAATTCAAACCATGATGAATGACTCCTTTTGCTGACGGATTTAAATAGATTTAGAGTTTTAAAAGTGTTTGTACTTGTTTCATTCAATTAATATAATAGTTTTTTTAGCCGCATGTGTTATATTCTATGATAAATGTATCAAAAAGTGTGTTTTGAATCAAAAGAGGAGACTTGCTAACCAGAAATGATGAGAGGAACTTTCTATTTTTGATTTCAGCAATTGATATCAATAGGAAATACAATTCAAATTCAAGGACTCCATTGTTTATTAAATTGAATGAATTCATGATACAGATCGTTCATGGACTCTTTTTCATAATGAACATAATTATTAAGAAAGAAACAAAAGTTCATTTCAAGGTTATTGCATGAAAAATAGTACCGGTAAAAGTAAGAGCAGCCTAATTAACGTGCGGTGATTTGAAAGTCTGATTATTTAGGAATTAAACAAATTGACTTTTGTACGAAATTCAAACCATGATGAATGACTCCTTTTGCTGACGGATTTAAATAGATTTAGAGTTTTAAAAGTGTTTGTACTTGTTTCATTCAATTAATATAATAGTTTTGTTTAGCCGCATGTGTTATATTCTATGATAAATGTATCAAAAAGTGTGTTTGAATCAAAAGAGGAGACTTGCTAACCAGAAATGATGAGAGGAACTTTCTATTTTTGATTTCAGCAATTGATATCAATAGGAAATACAATTCAAATTCAAGGACTCCATTGTTTATTAAATTGAATGAATTCATGATACAGATCGTTCATGGACTCTTTTTCATAATGAACATAATTATTAAGAAAGAAAACAAAAAGTTCATTTCAAGGTTATTGCATGCAAAAAAATAGTACCGGTAAAAGTAAGAGCAGCCTAATTAACGTGCGGTGATTTGAAAGTCTGATTATTTAGGAATTAAACAAATTGACTTTTGTACGAAATTCAAACCATGATGAATGACTCCTTTTGCTGACGGATTTAAATAGATTTAGAGTTCTAAAAGTGTTTGTACTTGTTTCATTCAATTAATATAATAGTTTTTGTTAGCCGCATGTGTTATATTCTATGATAAATGTATCAAAAAGTGTGTTTTTGAATCAAAAGAGGAGACTTGCTAACCAGAAATGATGAGAGGAACTTTCTATTTTTGATTTCAACAATTGATATCAATAGGAAATACAATTCAAATTCAAGGACTCCATTGTTTATTAAATTGAATGAATTCATGATACAGATCGTTCATGGACTCTTTTTCATAATGAACATAATTATTAAGAAAGAAACAAAAGTTCATTTCAAGGTTATTGCATGAAAAATAGTACCGGTAAAAAGTAAGAGCAGCCTAATTAACGTGCGGTGATTTGAAAGTCTGATTATTTAGGAATTAAACAAATTGACTTTTGTACGAAATTCAAACCATGATGAATGACTCCTTTTGCTGACGGATTTAAATAGATTTAGAGTTTTAAAAGTGTTTGTACTTGTTTCATTCAATTAATATAATAGTTTGTTTAGCCGCATGTGTTATATTCTATGATAAATGTATCAAAAAGTGTGTTTTGAATCAAAAGAGGAGACTTGCTAACCAGAAATGATGAGAGGAACTTTCTATTTTTTGATTTCAGCAATTGATATCAATAGGAAATACAATTCAAATTCAAGGACTCCATTGTTTATTAAATTGAATGAATTCATGATACAGATCGTTCATGGACTCTTTTTCATAATGAACATAATTATTAAGAAAGAAACAAAAGTTCATTTCAAGGTTATTGCATGAAAAATAGTACCGGTAAAAGTAAGAGCAGCCTAATTAACGTGCGGTGATTTGAAAGTCTGATTATTTAGGAATTAAACAAATTGACTTTTGTACGAAATTCAAACCATGATGAATGACTCCTTTTGCTGACGGATTTAAATAGATTTAGAGTTTTAAAAGTGTTTGTACTTGTTTCATTCAATTAATATAATAGTTTGTTTAGCCGCATGTGTTATATTCTATGATAAATGTATCAAAAAGTGTGTTTTGAATCAAAAGAGGAGACTTGCTAACCAGAAATGATGAGAGGAACTTTTCTATTTTTGATTTCAGCAATTGATATCAATAGGAAATACAATTCAAATTCAAGGACTCCATTGTTTATTAAATTGAATGAATTCATGATACAGATCGTTCATGGACTCTTTTTTTCATAATGAACATAATTATTAAGAAAGAAACAAAAGTTCATTTCAAGGTTATTGCATGAAAAATAGTACCGGTAAAAGTAAGAGCAGCCTAATTAACGTGCGGTGATTTGAAAGTCTGATTATTTAGGAATTAAACAAATTGACTTTTGTACGAAATTCAAACCATGATGAATGACTCCTTTTGCTGACGGATTTAAATAGATTTAGAGTTTTAAAAGTGTTTGTACTTGTTTCATTCAATTAATATAATAGTTTGTTTTTAGCCGCATGTGTTATATTCTATGATAAAAATGTATCAAAAAGTGTGTTTTTGAATCAAAAGAGGAGACTTGCTAACCAGAAATGATGAGAGGAACTTTCTATTTTTGATTTCAGCAATTGATATCAATAGGAAATACAATTCAAATTCAAGGACTCCATTGTTTATTAAATTGAATGAATTCATGATACAGATCGTTCATGGACTCTTTTTCATAATGAACATAATTATTAAGAAAGAAACAAAAGTTCATTTCAAGGTTATTGCATGAAAAATAGTACCGGTAAAAGTAAGAGCAGCCTAATTAACGTGCGGTGATTTGAAAGTCTGATTATTTAGGAATTAAACAAATTGACTTTTGTACGAAATTCAAACCATGATGAATGACTCCTTTTGCTGACGGATTTAAATAGATTTAGAGTTTTAAAAGTGTTTGTACTTGTTTCATTCAATTAATATAATAGTTTGTTTAGCCGCATGTGTTATATTCTATGATAAATGTATCAAAAAGTGTGTTTTGAATCAAAAGAGGAGACTTGCTAACCAGAAATGATGAGAGGAACTTTCTATTTTTGATTTCAGCAATTGATATCAATAGGAAATACAATTCAAATTCAAGGACTCCATTGTTTATTAAATTGAATGAATTCATGATACAGATCGTTCATGGACTCTTTTTCATAATGAACATAATTATTAAGAAAGAAACAAAAGTTCATTTCAAGGTTATTGCATGAAAAATAGTACCGGTAAAAGTAAGAGCAGCCTAATTAACGTGCGGTGATTTGAAAGTCTGATTATTTAGGAATTAAACAAATTTGACTTTTGTACGAAATTCAAACCATGATGAATGACTCCTTTTGCTGACGGATTTAAATAGATTTAGAGTTTTAAAAGTGTTTTGTACTTGTTTCATTCAATTAAATATAATAGTTTGTTTAGCCGCATGTGTTATATTCTATGATAAATGTATCAAAAAGTGTGTTTTTGAATCAAAAGAGGAGACTTGCTAACCAGAAATGATGAGAGGAACTTTCTATTTTTGATTTCAGCAATTGATATCAATAGGAAATACAATTCAAATTCAAGGACTCCATTGTTTATTAAATTGAATGAATTCATGTTACAGATCGTTCATGGACTCTTTTTCATAATGAACATAATTATTAAGAAAGAAACAAAAGTTCATTTCAAGGTTATTGCATGAAAAATATAGTACCGGTAAAAGTAAGAGCAGCCTAATTAACGTGCGGTGATTTGAAAAGTCTGATTATTTAGGAATTAAACAAATTGACTTTTGTACGAAATTCAAACCATGATGAATGACTCCTTTTGCTGACGGATTTAAATAGATTTAGAGTTTTAAAAGTGTTTGTACTTGTTTCATTCAATTAATATAATAGTTTGTTTAGCCGCATGTGTTATATTCTATGATAAATGTATCAAAAAGTGTGTTTTGAATCAAAAGAGGAGACTTGCTAACCAGAAATGATGAGAGGAACTTTCTATTTTTGATTTCAACAATTGATATCAATAGGAAATACAATTCAAATTCAAGGACTCCATTGTTTATTAAATTGAATGAATTCATGATACAGATCGTTCATGGACTCTTTTTTCATAATGAAATATAATTATTAAGAAAGAAACAAAAGTTCATTTCAAGGTTATTGCATGAAAAATAGTACCGGTAAAAGTAAGAGCAGCCTAATTAACGTGCGGTGATTTGAAAGTCTGATTATTTAGGAATTAAACAAATTGACTTTTGTACGAAATTCAAACCATGATGAATGACTCCTTTTGCTGACGGATTTAAATAGATTTAGAGTTTTAAAAGTGTTTGTACTTGTTTCATTCAATTAATATAATAGTTTGTTTAGCCGCATGTGTTATATTCTATGATAAATGTATCAAAAAGTGTGTTTTTGAATCAAAAGAGGAGACTTGCTAACCAGAAATGATGAGAGGAACTTTCTATTTTTGATTTCAGCAATTGATATCAATAGGAAATACAATTCAAATTCAAGGACTCCATTGTTTATTAAATTGAATGAATTCATGATACAGATCGTTCATGGACTCTTTTTTCATATAATGAACATAATTATTAAGAAAGAAACAAAAGTTCATTTCAAGGTTATTGCATGAAAAATAGTACCGGTAAAAGTATAAGAGCAGCCTAATTAACGTGCGGTGATTTGAAAGTCTGATTATTTAGGAATTAAACAAATTGACTTTTGTACGAAATTCAAAACCATGATGAATGACTCCTTTTGCTGACGGATTTAAATAGATTTAGAGTTTTAAAAGTGTTTGTACTTGTTTCATTCAATTAATATAATAGTTTGTTTAGCCGCATGTGTTATATTCTATGATAAATGTATCAAAAAGTGTGTTTTTGAATCAAAAGAGGAGACTTGCTAACCAGAAATGATGAGAGGAACTTTCTATTTTTGATTTCAGCAATTGATATCAATAGGAAATACAATTCAAATTCAAGGACTCCATTGTTTATTAAATTGAATGAATTCATGATACAGATCGTTCATGGACTCTTTTTCATAATGAACATAATTATTAAGAAAGAAACAAAAAGTTCATTTCAAAAGTCTGATTATTAAAAATTAAACAAATTGACTTTTGTACGAAATTCAAACCATGATGAATGACTCCTTTTGCTGACGGATTTAAATAGATTTGAGATTTTAAAAGTGTTTTATGGTTTTAGCGCCGCATAAGGAACAAAAGTTTAATCAAAAAATGAGACTTAACCAGAAATGATTGAGAGGAACTTTCTATTTTTGATTTCATGCAATTGATATCAATAGGAAATACAATTCAAAATTCAAGGACCTCCATTGTTTATTAAATTGAATGAATTCCTATGAATACAGAATCGTTCATGGACTCTTTTTCATAATGAACATAATT
>JBAPLH010001304.1:0-42422 GCA_037897445.1 Ceriops zippeliana | reverse complement strand
CTTTTGGTTCCAACCAGACTTTTTGATCGAGGGATCATAGAATTAACATTTGTGACAAAACAATTTAGCATATTAATTAAAACAAACAAGTCTAAAAAGTATTGGCCACAGCAGTCATTCATGTTTGTTTGCATTTTGGCATTAATTTTAAGGGGTTTTATTCCTAAAGAATGTGACTTTCTTACCAGCTTATGCTAATCACTCTACTTTCGTTGTTAGAAGGAATATTTTTCATGCAATGACCATAAAATTATCTTTTTGTGTCTTTCTTAATGACTCTATTCATTGTGAAAACAATGCCAATGAACCATCTATAACATGAATTCATTCAAATCTAATAAACAATGGAGTTCTTGATCCTGAATTGCATTTCTTATTGATATTAATTGGTTGAATTCGAAAAGAAAGAGTACCTCCTATCATTTCTAGTAATGAAGGCTCCTTTTTGGTTGCAAACAGACTTTTTGATCGAGGCATCATAGAATTCACATTTGTGACTAAACAATTTAGCATATTAATTAAAACAAAGAAGTCTAAACATTATTAAAACTCTAAATCTATTTACTTCTATCGGCCAAAGGAGTCATTCATGTTGATTTGCATTTGGCATTAATATTTAGTGGTTTAATTCATAAGTACTGTGACTTTCTAATCGCCTTAGGCTAATTAGCCTACTTTTGTTATTAGAAGGATTATTTTTCATGCAATTACCATAAAATTATCTTTTCTGTCTTTCTTAATGACTATATTCATTGTGAAAGCGATGCAAATGAATCATGTATAACATGACATCATTCAATTCTAATAAACAGTGGACTCCTTGATCTTCAATTGGATTTCTTAGTTATATTAATTGTTTGATTTCCAAAATAAAGATTACCTCCTATCATTTCTGGTTATCAAGGCACCTCTTTTGGTTCCAACCAGACTTTTTGATCGAGGGATCATAGAATTAACATTTGTGACAAAACAATTTAGCATATTAATTAAAACAAACAAGTCTAAAAAGTATTAAATATCTAAATCTGTTTACTTCCATTGGCCACAGCAGCAGTCATTCATGTTTGTTTTGCATTTGGCATTAATTTTAAGGGGTTTTATTCCTAAAGAATGTGACTTTCTTACCAGCTTATGCTAATCACTCTACTTTCGTTGTTAGAAGGAATATTTTTCATGCAATGACCATAAAATTATCTTTTGTGTCTTTCTTAATGACTCTATTCATTGTGAAAAACAATGCCAATGAACCATCTATAACATGAATTCATTCAAATCTAATAAACAATGGAGTTCTTGATCCTGAATTGCATTTCTTATTGATATTAATTGGTTGAATTCGAAAAGAAAGAGTACCTCCTATCATTTCTAGTAATGAAGGCTCCTTTTTTGGTTGCAAACAGACTTTTTGATCGAGGCATCATAGAATTCACATTTGTGACTAAACAATTTAGCATATTAATTAAAAACAAAGAAGTCTAAACATTATTAAAACTCTAAATCTATTTACTTCTATCGGCCAAAGGAGTCATTCATGTTGATTTGCATTTGGCATTAATATTTAGTGGTTTAATTCATAAGTACTGTGACTTTCTAATCACCTTAGGCTAATTAGCCTACTTTTGTTATTAGAAGGATTATTTTTCATGCAATTACCATAAAATTATCTTTTTCTGTCTTTCTTAATGACTATATTCATTGTGAAAGCGATGCAAATGAATCATGTATAACATGACATCATTCAATTCTAATAAAACAGTGGACTCCTTGATCTTGAATTGGATTTCTTATTTATATTAATTGTTTGATTTCCAAAATAAAGATTACCTCCTATCATTTCTGGTTATCAAGGCTCCTCTTTTGGTTCCAACCAGACTTTTTGATCGAGGGATCATAGAATTAACATTTGTGACAAAACAATTTAGCATATTAATTAAAACAAACAAGTCTAAAAAGTATTAAAAATCTAAATCTATTTACTTCCATTGGCCACAAAGCAGTCATTCATGTTTGTTTGCATTTGGCATTAATTTTAAGGGGTTTTATTCCTAAAGAATGTGACTTTCTTACCAGCTTATGCTAATCACTCTACTTTCGTTGTTAGAAGGAATATTTTTCATGCAATGACCATAAAATTATCTTTTGTGTCTTTCTTAATGACTCTATTCATTGTGAAAAACAATGCCAATGAACCATCTATAACATGAATTCATTCAAATCTAATAAACAATGGAGTCTCTTTGATCTTGAATTGCATTTCTTATTGATATTAATTGGTTTGAATTCGAAAAAGAAAGAGTACCTCCTATCATTTTTAGTAATGAAGGCTCCTTTTTTGGTTGCAAACAGACTTTTTGATCGAGGCATCATAGAATTAACATTTGTGACTAAAAACAATTTAGCATATTAATTAAAACAAAGAAGTCTAAACATTATTAAAAAACTCTAAATCTATTTACTTCTATCGGCCAAAGGAGTCATTCATGTTGGTTTGCATTTGGCATTAATATTTAGTGGTTTAATTCATAAGTACTGTGACTTTCTAATCGCCTTAGGCTAATTAGCCTACTTTTGTTATTAGAAGGATTATTTTTCATGCAATTACCATAAAATTATCTTTTCTGTCTTTCTTAATGACTATATTCATTGAGAAAGCAATGTAAATGAATCATGTATAACATGACATCATTCAATTCTAATAAACAGTGGACTCCTTGATCTTGAATTGGATTTCTTATTTATATTAATTGTTTGATTTCCAAAATAAAGATTACCTCCTATCATTTCTGGTTATCAAGGCTCCTCTTTTGGTTCCAACCAGACTTTTTGATCGAGGGATCATAGAATTAACATTTGTGACTAAACAATTTAGCATATTGATTAAAACAAACAAGTCTAAACATTATTAAAACTCTAAATCTATTTACTTCTATCGGCCAAAGGAGTCATTCATGTTGGTTTGCATTTGGCATTAATATTTAGTGTTTTAATTCATAAGTACTGTGACTTTCTAATCGCCTTAGGCTAATTAGCCTACTTTTGTTATTAGAAGGATTATTTTTCATGCAATTACCATAAAATTATCTTTTCTGTCTTTCTTAATGACTATATTCATTGTGAAAGCGATGCAAATGAATCATGTATAACATGACATCATTCAATTCTAATAAACAGTGGACTCCTTGATCTTGAATTGGATTTCTTATTTATATTAATTGTTTGATTTCCAAAATAAAGATTACCTCCTATCATTTCTGGTTATCAAGGCTCCTCTTTTGGTTCCAACTAGACTTTTTGATCGAGGGATCATAGAATTAACATTTGTGACTAAACAATTTAGCATATTGATTAAAACAAACAAGTCTAAACATTATTAAAACTCTAAATCTATTTACTTCTATCGGCCAAAGGAGTCATTCATGTTGGTTTGCATTTGGCATTAATATTTAGTGGTTTAATTCATAAGTACTGTGACTTTCTAATCGCCTTAGGCTAATTAGCCTACTTTTGTTATTAGAAGGATTATTTTTCATGCAATTACCATAAAATTATCTTTTCTGTCTTTCTTAATGACTATATTCATTGTGAAAGCAATGCAAATGAATCATGTATAACATGACATCATTCAATTCTAATAAACAGTGGACTCCTTGATCTTGAATTGGATTTCTTATTTATATTAATTGTTTGATTTCCAAAATAAAGATTACCTCCTATCATTTCTGGTTATCAAGGCTCCTCTTTTGGTTCCAACCAGACTTTTTGATCGAGGGATCATAGAATTAACATTTGTGACTAAACAATTTAGCATATTGATTAAAACAACAAACAAGTCTAAACATTATTAAAACTCTAAATCTATTTACTTCTATCGGCCAAAGGAGTCATTCATGTTGGTTTGCATTTGGCATTAATATTTAGTGGTTTTAATTCATAAGTACTGTGACTTTCTAATCGCCTTAGGCTAATTAGCCTACTTTTGTTATTAGAAGGATTATTTTTCATGCAATTACCATAAAAATTATCTTTTTTGTCTTTCTTAATGACTATATTCATTGTGAAAGCAATGCAAATGAATCATGTATAACATGACATCATTCAATTCTAATAAACAGTGGACTCCTTGATCTTGAATTGGATTTCTTATTTATATTAATTGTTTGATTTCCAAAATAAAAGATTACCTCCTATCATTTCTGGTTATCAAGGCTCCTCTTTTGGTTCCAACCAGACTTTTTGATCGAGGGATCATAGAATTAACATTTGTGACTAAACAATTTAGCATATTAATTAAAACAAACAAGTCTAAACATTATTAAAAAACTCTAAATCTATTTACTTCTATCGGCCAAAGGGAGTCATTCATGTTGGTTTGCATTTGGCATTAATATTTAGTGGTTTTAATTCATAAGTACTGTGACTTTCTAATCGCCTTAGGCTAATTAGCCTACTTTTGTTATTAGAAGGATTATTTTTCATGCAATTACCATAAAATTATCTTTTCTGTCTTTCTTAATGACTATATTCATTGTGAAAAAGCGATGCAAATGAATCATGTATAACATGACATCATTCAATTCTAATAAACAGTGGACTCCTTGATCTTGAATTGGATTTCTTATTTATATTAATTGTTTGATTTCCAAAATAAAGATTACCTCCTATCATTTTCTGGTTATCAAGGCTCCTCTTTTGGTTCCAACCAGACTTTTTGATCGAGGGATCATAGAATTAACATTTGTGACAAAACAATTTAGCATATTAATTAAAACAAACAAGTCTAAAAAGTATTAAAAACTCTAAATCTGTTTACTTCCATTGGCCACAGCAGTCATTCATGTTTGTTTTTTGCATTTGGCATTAATTTTAAGGGGTTTTATTCCTAAAAGAATGTGACTTTCTTACCAGCTTATGCTAATCACTCTACTTTCGTTGTTAGAAGGAATATTTTTTCATGCAATGACCATAAAATTATCTCTTTTGTGTCTTTCTTAATGACTCTATTCATTGTGAAAAACAATGCCAATGAACCATCTATAACATGAATTCATTCAAATCTAATAAACAATGGAGTTCTTGATCTTGAATTGCATTTCTTATTGATATTAATTGGTTGAATTCGAAAATAAAGAGTACCTCCTATCATTTCTAGTAATGAAGGCTCCTTTTTTGGTTGCAAACAGACTTTTTTGATCGAGGGATCATAGAATTAACATTTGTGACTAAACAATTTAGCATATTAATTAAAACAAAGAAGTCTAAACATTATTAAAACTCTAAATCTATTTACTTCTATCGGCCAAAGGAGTCATTCATGTTGGTTTGCATTTGCATTTGGCATTAATATTTAGTGGTTTAATTCATAAGTACTGTGACTTTCTAATCGCCTTAGGCTAATTAGCCTACTTTTGTTATTAGAAGGATTATTTTTCATGCAATTACCATAAAAATTATCTTTTCTGTCTTTCTTAATGACTATATTCATTGTGAAAGCGATGCAAATGAATCATGTATAACATGACATCATTCAATTCTAATAAACAGTGGACTCCTTGATCTTGAATTGGATTTTATTATTTATATTAATTGTTTGATTTCCAAAATAAAGATTACCTCCTATCATTTCTGGTTATCAAGGCTCCTCTTTTGGTTCCAACCAGACTTTTTGATCGAGGGATCATAGAATTAACATTTGTGACAAAACAATTTAGCATATTGATTAAAACAAACAAGTCTAAAAATTATTAAAACTCTAAATCTATTTACTTCTATCGGCCAAAGCAGTCATTCATGTTTGTTTGCATTTGGCATTAATTTTAAGGGGTTTAATTCCTAAAGTAATGTGACTTTCTAATCCAGCTTATGGCTAATCAGCCTACTTTTGTTGTTAGAAGGATTATTTTTCATGCAATTACCATAAAATTATCTTTTTGTGTCTTTCTTAATGACTATATTCATTGTGAAAACAATGCAAATGAATCATGTATAACATGACATCATTCAAATCTAATAAACAATGGAGTCCTTGATCTTGAATTGCATTTCTTATTGATATTAATTGGTTGATTCCAAAATAAAGAGTACCTCCTATCATTTCTGGTTATCAAGGCTCCTTTTTTGGTTGCCAACCAGACTTTTTGATCGAGGGATCATAGAATTAACATTTGTGACTAAACAATTTAGCATATTGATTAAAACAAACAAGTCTAAACATTATTAAAAACTCTAAATCTATTTACTTCTATCGGCCAAAGGAGTCATTCATGTTGGTTTGCATTTGGCATTAATATTTAGTGGTTTAATTCATAAGTACTGTGACTTTCTAATCGCCTTAGGGCTAATTAGCCTACTTTTGTTATTAGAAGGATTATTTTTCATGCAATTACCATAAAATTATCTTTTCTGTCTTTCTTAATGACTATATTCATTGTGAAAGCGATGCAAATGAATCATGTATAACATGACATCATTCAATTCTAATAAACAGTGGACTCCTTGATCTTGAATTGGATTTCTTATTTATATTAATTGTTTGATTTCCAAAATAAAGATTACCTCCTATCATTTCTGGTTATCAAGGCTCCTCTTTTGGTTCCAACCAGACTTTTTGATCGAGGGATCATAGAATTAACATTTGTGACTAAACAATTTAGCATATTGATTAAAACCAACAAGTCTAAACATTATTAAAACTCTAAATCTATTTACTTCTATCGGCCAAAAGCAGTTCATGTTGGTTTGCATTTGGCATTAATATTTAGTGGTTTTTTATTCATAAGTACTGTGACTTTCTAATCGCCTTAGGCTAATTAGCCTACTTTTGTTATTAGAAGGATTATTTTTCATGCAATTACCATAAAATTATCTTTTCTGTCTTTCTTAATGACTATATTCATTGTGAAAGCGATGCAAATGAATCATGTATAACATGACATCATTCAATTCTAATAAACAGTGGACTCCTTGATCTTGAATTGGATTTCTTAGTTATATTAATTGTTTGATTTCCAAAATAAAGATTACCTCCTATCATTTCTGGTTATCAAGGCTCCTCTTTTGGGTTCCAACCAGACTTTTTGATCGAGGGATCATAGAATTAACATTTGTGACAAAACAATTTAGCATATTAATTAAAACAAACAAGTCTAAAAAGTATTAAATATCTAAATCTGTTTACTTCCATTGGCCACAGCAGTCATTCATGTTTGTTTGCATTTGGCATTAATTTTAAGGGGTTTTATTCCTAAAGAATGTGACTTTCTTACCAGCTTATGCTAATCACTCTACTTTCGTTGTTAGAAGGAATATTTTTCATGCAATGACCATAAAATTATCTTTTGTGTCTTTCTTAATGACTCTATTCATTGTGAAAACAATGCCAATGAACCATCTATAACATGAATTCATTCAAATCTAATAAACAATGGAGTTCTTGATCTTGAATTGCATTTCTTATTGATATTAATTGGTTGAATTCGAAAAGAAAGAGTACCTCCTATCATTTCTAGTAATGAAGGCTCCTTTTTGGTTGCAAACAGACTTTTTGATCGAGGCATCATAGAATTCACATTTGTGACTAAACAATTTAGCATATTAATTAAAACAAAGAAGTCTAAACATTATTAAAACTCTAAATCTATTTACTTCTATCGGCCAAAGGAGTCATTCATGTTGGTTTGCATTTGGCATTAATATTTAGTGGTTTAATTCATAAGTACTGTGACTTTCTAATCGCCTTTGGCTAATTAGCCTACTTTTGTTATTAGAAGGATTATTTTTCATGCAATTACCATAAAATTATCTTTTTTCTGTCTTTCTTAATGACTATATTCATTGTGAAAGCGATGCAAATGAATCATGTATAACATGACATCATTCAATTCTAATAAACAGTGGACTCCTTGATCTTGAATTGGATTTCTTATTTATATTAATTGTTTGATTTCCAAAATAAAGATTACCTCCTATCATTTCTGGTTATCAAGGCACCTCTTTTGGTTCCAACCAGACTTTTTGATCGAGGGATCATAGAATTAACATTTGTGACAAAACAATTTAGCATATTAATTAAAACAAACAAGTCTAAAAAGTATTAAATATCTAAATCTGTTTACTTCCATTGGCCACAGCAGTCATTCATGTTTGTTTGCATTTGGCATTAATTTTAAGGGGTTTTATTCCTAAAGAATGTGACTTTCTTACCAGCTTATGCTAATCACTCTACTTTCGTTGTTAGAAGGAATATTTTTCATGCAATGACCATAAAATTATCTTTTGTGTCTTTCTTAATGACTCTATTCATTGTGAAAACAATGCCAATGAACCATCTATAACATGAATTCATTCAAATCTAATAAACAATGGAGTTCTTGATCCTGAATTGCATTTCTTATTGATATTAATTGGTTGAATTCGAAAAGAAAGAGTACCTCCTATCATTTCTAGTAATGAAGGCTCCTTTTTGGTTGCAAACAGACTTTTTGATCGAGGCATCATAGAATTCACATTTGTGACTAAACAATTTAGCATATTAATTAAAACAAAGAAGTCTAAACATTATTAAAACTCTAAATCTATTTACTTCTATCGGCCAAAGGAGTCATTCATGTTGATTTGCATTTGGCATTAATATTTAGTGGTTTAATTCATAAGTACTGTGACTTTCTAATCACCTTTGGCTAATTAGCCTACTTTTGTTATTAGAAGGATTATTTTTCATGCAATTACCATAAAATTATCTTTTCTGTCTTTCTTAATGACTATATTCATTGTGAAAGCGATGCAAATGAATCATGTATAACATGACATCATTCAATTCTAATAAATAGTGGACTCCTTGATCTTGAATTGGATTTCTTACTTATATTAATTGTTTCATTTCCAAAATAAAGATTACCTCCTATCATTTCTGGTTATCAAGGCACCTCTTTTGGTTCCAACCAGACTTTTTGATCGAGGGATCATAGAATTAACATTTGTGACAAAACAATTTAGCATATTAATTAAAACAAACAAGTCTAAAAAGTATTAAATATCTAAATCTGTTTACTTCCATTGGCCACAGCAGTCATTCATGTTTGTTTGCATTTGGCATTAATTTTAAGGGGTTTTATTCCTAAAGAATGTGACTTTCTTACCAGCTTATGCTAATCACTCTACTTTCGTTGTTAGAAGGAATATTTTTCATGCAATGACCATAAAATTATCTTTTGTGTCTTTCTTAATGACTCTATTCATTGTGAAAACAATGCCAATGAACCATCTATAACATGAATTCATTCAAATCTAATAAACAATGGAGTTCTTGATCCTGAATTGCATTTCTTATTGATATTAATTGGTTGAATTCGAAAAGAAAGAGTACCTCCTATCATTTTTAGTAATGAAGGCTCCTTTTTGGTTGCAAACAGACTTTTTGATCGAGGCATCATAGAATTAACATTTGTGACTAAACAATTTAGCATATTAATTAAAACAAAGAAGTCTAAACATTATTAAAAACTCTAAATCTATTTACTTCTATCGGCCAAAGGTGTCATTCATGTTGGTTTGCATTTGGCATTAATATTTAGTGGTTTAATTCATAAGTACTGTGACTTTCTAATCGCCTTAGGCTAATTAGCCTACTTTTGTTATTAGAAGGATTATTTTTCATGCAATTACCATAAAATTATCATTTCTGTCTTTCTTAATGACTATATTCATTGAGAAAGCAATGTAAATGAATCATGTATAACATGACATCATTCAATTCTAATAAACAGTGGACTCCTTGATCTTGAATTGGATTTCTTATTTATATTAATTGTTTGATTTCCAAAATAAAGATTACCTCCTATCATTTCTGGTTATCAAGGCTCCTCTTTTGGTTCCAACCAGACTTTTTGATCGAGGGATCATAGAATTAACATTTGTGACTAAACAATTTAGCATATTGATTAAAACCAACAAGTCTAAACATTATTAAAACTCTAAATCTATTTACTTCTATCGGCCAAAGCAGTCATTCATGTTGGTTTGCATTTGGCATTAATATTTAGTGGTTTAATTCATAAGTACTGTGACTTTCTAATCGCCTTAGGCTAATTAGCCTACTTTTGTTATTAGAAGGATTATTTTTCATGCAATTACCATAAAATTATCTTTTCTGTCTTTCTTAATGACTATATTCATTTTGAAAGCGATGCAAATGAATCATGTATAACATGACATCATTCAATTCTAATAAACAGTGGACTCCTTGATCTTGAATTGGATTTCTTATTTATATTAATTGTTTGATTTCCAAAATAAAGATTACCTCCTATCATTTGTGGTTATCAAGGCTCCTCTTTTGGTTCCAACTAGACTTTTTGATCGAGGGATCATAGAATTAACATTTGTGACAAAACAATTTAGCATATTAATTAAACCAAACAAGTCTAAAAAGTATTAAGTATCTAAATTTGTATACTTCCATTGGCCACAGTAGTCATTCATGTTTGTTTGCATTTGGCATTAATTTTAAGGGGTTTTATTCCTAAAGAATGTGACTTTCTTACCAGCTTATGCTAATCACTCTACTTTCGTTGTTAGAAGGAATATTTTTCATGCAATGACCATAAAATTATCTTTTGTGTCTTTCTTAATGACTCTATTCATTGTGAAAACAATGCCAATGAACCATCTATAACATGAATTCATTCAAATCTAATAAACAATGGAGTTCTTGATCTTGAATTGCATTTCTTATTGATATTAATTGGTTGAATTTGAAAAGAAAGAGTACCTCCTATCATTTCTAGTAATGAAGGCTCCTTTTTGGTTGCAAACAGACTTTTTTGATCGAGGCATCATAGAATTAACATTTGTGACTAAACAATTTAGCATATTAATTAAAACAAAGAAGTCTAAACATTATTAAAAACTCTAAATCTATTTACTTCTATCGGCCAAAGGTGTCATTCATGTTGGTTTGCATTTGGCATTAATATTTAGTGGTTTAATTCATAAGTACTGTGACTTTCTAATCGCCTTAGGCTAATTAGCCTACTTTTGTTATTAGAAGGATTATTTTTCATGCAATTACCATAAAATTATCTTTTCTGTCTTTCTTAATGACTATATTCATTGTGAAATCGATGCAAATGAATCATGTATAACATGAACATCATTCAATTCTAATAAACAGTGGACTCTTTGATCTTGAATTGGATTTCTTATTTATATTAATTGTTTGATTTCCAAAATAAAGATTACCTCCTATCATTTCTGGTTATCAAGGCTCCTCTTTTGGTTCCAACCAGACTTTTTGATCGAGGGATCATAGAATTAACATTTGTGACTAAACAATTTAGCATATTGATTAAAAGAAACAAGTCTAAACATTATTAAAACTCTAAATCTATTTACTTCTATCGGCCAAAGGAGTCATTCATGTTGGTTTGCATTTGGTGTTAATTTTAAGTGGTTTTTATTCTTAAGTAATGTGACTTTCTAATCGCCTTAGGCTACTCAGCCTACTTTTTTGTTGTTAGAAGGATTATTTTTCATCAATTTACCATAAAATTATCTTTTTTCTCTTTCTTAATGACTATATTCATTGTGAAAACAATGCAAATGAACCATGTATAAACATGACTTCATTCAAATCTAATAAAAACAATGGAGTCCTTGATCTTGAATTGCATTTCTTATTGATATTAATTGGATGAATTCCAAAATAAAGAGTACCTCCTATCATTTCAGGTTATCAATGCTCCTTTTTTTGGTTCCAACCAGACATTTTTGATAGAGGGATCATAGAATTAACATTTGTGACTAAACAATTTAGCATATTGATTAAAACAAACAAGTCTAAAACATTATTAAAAAACTCTAAATCTATTTACTTCTATCGGCCAAAGGAGTCATTCATGTTGGTTTGCATTTGGCATTAATATTTAGTGTTTTAATTCATAAGTACTGTGACTTTCTAATCGCCTTAGGCTAATTAGCCTACTTTTGTTATTAGAAGGATTATTTTTCATGCAATTACCATAAAATTATCTTTTCTGTCTTTCTTAATGACTATATTCATTGTGAAAGCGATGCAAATGAATCATGTATAACATGAGATCATTCAATTCTAATAAATAGTCGACTCCTTGATCTTGAATTGGATTTCTTACTTTTATTAATTGTTTGATTTCCAAAATAAAGATTACCTCCTATCATTTCTGGTTATCAAGGCTCCTCTTTTGGTTCCAACTAGACTTTTTGATCGAGGGATCATAGAATTAACATTTGTGACTAAACAATTTAGCATATTGATTAAAAACAAACAAGTCTAAAAAATTATTAAAACTCTAAATCTATTTACTTCTATCGGCCAAAGGAGTCATTCATGTTGGTTTGCATTTTGTGTTAATTTTAAGTGGTTTAATTCTTAAGTAATGTGACTTTCTAATCGCCTTAGGCTACTCAGCCTATTTTTGTTGTTAGAAGAAAGGATTATTTTTCATCCAATTACCATAATATTATCTTTTTTCTCTTTTTCTTATTGACTATATTCATTGTGAAAAACAATGCAAATGAACCATGTATAACATGACTTCATTCAAATCTAATAAATAATGGAGTCCTTGATCTTGAATTGCATTTCTTAGTGATATTAATTGGATGAATTCCAAAATAAAGAGTACCTCCTATCATTTCAGGTTATCAATGCTCCTTTTTTGGTTCCAACCAGACATTTGGATAGAGGGATCATAGAATTAACATTTAACACTAAACAATTTAGCATATTGATTAAAACAAACAAGTCTAAACATTATTAAAACTCTAAATCTATTTACTTCTATCGGCCAAAGCAGTCATTCATGTTGGTTTGCATTTGGCATTAATATTAAGTGGTTTAATTCATAAGTACTGTGACTTTCTAATCGCCTTAGGCTAATTAGCCTACTTTTGTTATTAGAAGGATTATTTTTCATGCAATTACCATAAAATTATCTTTTCTGTCTTTCTTAATGACTATATTCATTGTGAAAGCGATGCAAATGAATCATGTATAACATGACATCATTCAATTCTAATAAACAGTGGACTCCTTGATCTTGAATTGGATTTCTTATTTATATTAAGTGTTTGATTTCCAAAATAAAGATTACCTCCTATCATTTCTGGTTATCAAGGCTCCTCTTTTGGTTCCAACTAGACTTTTTGATCGAGGGATCATAGAATTAACATTTGTGACAAAACAATTTAGCATATTAATTAAACCAAACAAGTCTAAAAAGTATTAAGTATCTAAATTTGTATACTTCCATTGGCCACAGTAGTCATTCATGTTTGTTTGCATTTGGCATTAATTTTAAGGGGTTTTATTCCTAAAGAATGTGACTTTCTTACCAGCTTATGCTAATCACTCTACTTTCGTTGTTAGAAGGAATATTTTTCATGCAATGACCATAAAATTATCTTTTGTGTCTTTCTTAATGACTCTATTCATTGTGAAAACATTGCCAATGAACCATCTATAACATGAATTCATTCAAATCTAATAAAAAATGGAGTTCTTGATCTTGAATTGCATTTCTTATTGATATTAATTGGTTGAATTTGAAAAGAAAAAGAGTACCTCCTATCATTTCTAGTAATGAAGGCTCCTTTTTGGTTGCAAACAGACTTTTTGATCGAGGCATCATAGAATTAACATTTGTGACTAAACAATTTAGCATATTAATTAAAACAAAGAAGTCTAAACATTATTAAAACTCTAAATCTATTTACTTCTATCGGCCAAAGGTGTCATTCATGTTGGTTTGCATTTGGCATTAATATTTAGTGGTTTAATTCATAAGTACTGTGACTTTCTAATCGCCTTAGGCTAATTAGCCTACTTTTGTTATTAGAAGGATTATTTTATGCAATTACCATAAAATTATCTTTTCTGTCTTTCTTAATGACTATATTCATTGTGAAAAGCGATGCAAATGAATCATGTATAACATGAACATCATCATTCAATTCTAATAAACAGTGGACTCCTTGATCTTGAATTGGATTTCTTATTTATATTAATTGTTTGATTTCCAAAATAAAGATTACCTCCTATCATTTCTGGTTATCAAGGCTCCTCTTTTGGTTCCAACCAGACTTTTTGATCGAGGGATCATAGAATTAACATTTGTGACTAAACAATTTAGCATATTGATTAAAAAAAACAAGTCTAAAACATTATTAAAACTCTAAATCTCTTTTACTTTTATCGGCCAAAGGAGTCATTCATGTTGGTTTGCATTTTGTGTTAATTTTAAGTGGTTTTAATTCTTAAGTAATGTGATTTTCTAATCGCCTTAGGCTACTCAGCCTATTTTTGTTTATAGAAGGATTATTTTTTTCATCCAATTACCATAAAATTATCTTTTTTTCTCTTTCTTAATGACTATATTCATTGTGAAAACAATGCAAATGAACCATGTATAACATGACTTCATTCAAATCTAATAAATAACGGAGTCCTTGATCTTGAATTGCATTTCTTATTGATATTAATTGGATGAATTCCAAAATAAAGAGTACCTCCTATCATTTTTCTAGTTATCAATGCTCCTTTTTTGGTTCCAACTAGACATTTTGATCGAGGGATCATAGAATTAACATTTGTGACTAAACAATTTAGCATATTGATTAAAAACAAACAAGTCTAAACATTATTAAAACTCTAAATCTATTTACTTCTATCGGCCAAAGGAGTCATTCATGTTGGTTTGCATTTGGCATTAATATTTAGTGTTTTAATTCATAAGTACTGTGACTTTCTAATCGCCTTTGGCTAATTAGCCTACTTTTGTTATTAGAAGGATTATTTTTCATGCAATTACCATAAAATTATCTTTTCTATCTTTCTTAAAGACTATATTCATTGTGAAAGTGATGCAAATGAATCATGTATAACATGACATCATTCAATTCTAATAAACAGTGGACTCCTTGATCTTGAATTGGATTTCTTATTTATATTAATTGTTTTTTGATTCCAAAAATAAAGATTACCTCCTATCATTTCTGGTTATCAAGGCACCTCTTTTGGTTTCAAACCAGACTTTTTCATCGAGGGATCATAGAATTAACATTTGTGACAAAACAATTTTAGCATATTAATTTAAAACAAACAAGTCTAAAAAGTATTAAAATATCTAAATTTGTTTACTTCCATTGGCCACAGCAGTCATTCATGTTTGTTTGCATTTGGCATTAATTTTAAGGGGTTTTTATTCCTAAAGAATGTGACTTTCTTACCAGCTTATGCTAATCACTCTACTTTCGTTGTTAGAAGGAATATTTTTCATGCAATGACCATAAAATTATCTTTTGTGTCTTTCTTAATGACTCTATTCATTGTGAAAAACAATGCCAATGAACCATCTATAACATGAATTCATTCAAATCTAATAAAACAATGGAGTTCTTGATCCTGAATTGCATTTCTTATTGATATTAATTGGTTGAATTCGAAAAGAAAGAGTACCTCCTATCATTTCTAGTAATGAAGGCTCCTTTTTTGGTTGCAAACAGACTTTTTGATCGAGGGCATCATAGAATTCACATTTGTGACTAAACAATTTAGCATATTAATTAAAACAAAGAAGTCTAAACATTATTAAAACTCTAAATCTATTTACTTCTATCGGCCAAAGGAGTCATTCATGTTGGTTTGCATTTGGCATTAATATTTAGTGGTTTAATTCATAAGTACTGTGACTTTCTAATCCCCTTTGGCTAATTAGCCTACTTTTGTTATTAGAAGGATTATTTTTCATGCAATTACCATAAAATTATCTTTTCTGTCTTTCTTAATTACTATATTCATTGTGAAAGCGATGCAAATGAATCATGTATAACATGACATCATTCAAGTCTAATAAATAGTGGACTCCTTGATCTTGAATTGGATTTCTTACTTTATATTAATTGTTTTCATTTCCAAAATAAAGATTACCTCCTATCATTTCTGGTTATCAAGGCTCTCTCTTTTGGTTCCAACCAGACTTTTTTTGATCGAGGGATCATAGAATTAACATTTGTGACTAAACAATTTAGCATATTGATTAAAAAAACAAACAAGTCTAAACATTATTAAAACTCTAAATCTATTTACTTCTATCGGCCAAAGCAGTCATTCATGTTGGTTTGCATTTGGCATTAATATTTAGTGGTTTAATTCATAAGTACTGTGACTTTCTAATCGCCTTAGGCTAATTAGCCTACTTTTGTTATTAGAAGGATTATTTTTCATGCAATTACCATAAAATTATCTTTTCTGTCTTTCTTAATGACTATATTCATTGTGAAAGCGATGCAAATGAATCATGTATAACATGACATCATTCAATTCTAATAAACAGTGGACTCCTTGATCTTGAATTGGATTTCTTATTTATATTAATTGTTTCATTTCCAAAATAAAGATTACCTCCTATCATTTCTGGTTATCAAGGCACCTCTTTTGGTTCCAACCAGACTTTTTGATCGAGGGATCATAGAATTAACATTTGTGACAAAACAATTTAGCATATTAATTAAAACAAACAAGTCTAAAAAGTATTAAATATCTAAATCTGTTTACTTCCATTGGCCACAGTAGTCATTCATGTTTGTTTTGCATTTGGCATTAATTTTAAGGGGGTTTTATACCTAAAGAATGTGACTTTCTTACCAGCTTATGCTAATCACTCTACTTTCGTTGTTAGAAGGAATATTTTTTCATGCAATGACCATAAAATTATCTTTTGTGTCTTTCTTAATGACTCTATTCATTGTGAAAACAATGCCAATGAACCATCTATAACATGAATTCATTCAAATCTAATAAACAATGGAGTTCTTGATCTTGAATTGCATTTCTTATTGATATTAATTGGTTGAATTCGAAAATAAAGAGTACCTCCTATCATTTTTAGTAATGAAGGCTCCTTTTTGGTTGCAAACAGACTTTTTGATCGAGGCATCATAGAATTAACATTTGTGACTAAACAATTTATCATATTAATTAAAACAAAGAAGTCTAAAAATTATAAAAACTCTAAATCTATTTACTTCTATCGGCCAAAGGTGTCATTCATGTTGGTTTGCATTTGGCATTAATATTTAGTGGTTTAATTCATAAGTACTGTGACTTTCTAATCGCCTTTGGCTAATTAGCCTACTTTTGTTATTAGAAGGATTATTTTTCATGCAATTACCATAAAATTATCTTTTCTGTCTTTCTTAATGACTATATTCATTGTGAAAGCAATGTAAATGAATCATGTATAACATGACATCATTCAATTCTAATAAACAGTGGACTCCTTGATCTTGAATTGGATTTCTTATTTATATTAATTGTTTGATTTCCAAAATAAAGATTACCTCCTATCATTTCTGGTTATCAAGGCTCCTCTTTTGGTTCCAACCAGACTTTTTTGATCAAGGGATCATAGAATTAACATTTGTGACTAAAACAATTTAGCATATTGATTAAAACCAAACAAGTCTAAACATTATTAAAACTCTAAATCTATTTACTTCTATCGGCCAAAAGAGTCATTCATGTTGGTTTGCATTTGGCATTAATATTTGGTGGTTTAATTCATAAAGTACTGTGTGACTTTCTAATCGCCTTAGGCTAATTAGCCTACTTTTGTTATTAGAAGGATTATTTTTCATGCAATTACCATAAAATTATCTTTTCTGTCTTTTCTTAATGACTATATTCATTGTGAAAACAATGCAAATGAATCATGTATAACATGACATCATTCAATTCTAATAAACAGTGGACTCCTTGATCTTGAATTGGATTTCTTATTTATATTAATTGTTTGATTTCCAAAATAAAGATTACCTCCTATCATTTTTGGTTATCAAGGCTCCTCTTTTGGTTCCAACCAGACTTTTTTTGATCGAGGGATCATAGAATTAACATTTGTGACTAAACAATTTAGCATATTGATTAAAACCAAACAAGTCTAAACATTATTAAAACTCTAAATCTATTTACTTCTATCGGGCCCAAAGGAGTCATTCATGTTGGTTTGCATTTGGCATTAATATTTAGTGGTTTAATTCATAAGTACTGTGACTTTCTAATCGCCTTAGGCTAATTAGCCTACTTTTGTTATTAGAAGGATTATTTTATGCAATTACCATAAAATTATCTTTTCTGTCTTTCTTAATGACTATATTCATTGTGAAAGCGATGCAAATGAATCATGTATAACATGACATCATTCAATTCTAATAAACAGTGGACTCCTTGATCTTGAATTGGATTTCTTATTTATATTAATTGTTTGATTTCCAAAATAAAGATTACCTCCTATCATTTCTAGTTATCAAGGCTCCTCTTTTAGTTCCAACTAGACTTTTTGATCGAGGGATCATAGAATTAACATTTGTGACAAAACAATTTAGCATATTCATTAAACCAAACAAGTCTAAAAAGTATTAAAAAATCTAAATCTGTATACTTCCATTGGCCACAGTAGTCATTCATGTTTGATTGCATTTGGCATTAATTTTAAGGGGTTTTATTCCTAAAGAATGTGACTTTCTTACCAGCTTATGCTAATCACTCTACTTTCGTTGTTAGAAGGAATATTTTTCATGCAATGACCATAAAATTATCTTTTGTGTCTTTCTTGATGACTCTATTCATTGTGAAAACAATGCCAATGAACCATCTATAACATGAATTCATTCAAATCTAATAAACAATGGAGTTCTTGATCTTGAATTGCATTTCTTATTGATATTAATTGGTTGAATTCGAAAAGAAAGAGTACCTCCTATCATTTCTAGTAATGAAGGCTCCTTTTTGGTTGCAAACAGACTTTTTGATCGAGGCATCATAGAATTAACATTTGTGACTAAACAATTTAGCATATTAATTAAAACAAAGAAGTCTAAACATTATTAAAACTCTAAATCTATTTACTTCTATCGGCCAAAGGAGTCATTCATGTTGGTTTGCATTTGGCATTAATATTTAGTGGTTTAATTCATAAGTACTGTGACTTTCTAATCGCCTTAGGCTAATTAGCCTACTTTTGTTATTAGAAGGATTATTTTATGCAATTACCATAAAATTATCTTTTCTGTCTTTCTTAATGACTATATTCATTGTGAAAGCGATGCAAATGAATCATGTATAACATGACATCATTCAATTCTAATAAACAGTGGACTCCTTGATCTTGAATTGGATTTCTTATTTATATTAATTGTTTGATTTCCAAAATAAAGATTACCTCCTATCATTTCTAGTTATCAAGGCTCCTCTTTTAGTTCCAACTAGACTTTTTGATCGAGGGATCATAGAATTAACATTTGTGACAAAACAATTTAGCATATTCATTAAACCAAACAAGTCTAAAAAGTATTAAATATCTAAATTTGTATACTACCATTGGCCACAGTAGTCATTCATGTTTGATTGCATTTGGCATTAATTTTAAGGGGTTTTATTCCTAAAGAATGTGACTTTCTTACCAGCTTATGCTAATCACTCTACTTTCGTTGTTAGAAGGAATATTTTTCATGCAATGACCATAAAATTATCTTTTGTGTCTTTCTTGATGACTCTATTCATTATGAAAACAATGCTAATGAACCATCTATAACATGAATTCATTCAAATCTAATAAACAATGGAGTTCTTGATCTTGAATTGCATTTCTTATTGATATTAATTGGTTGAATTCGAAAAGAAAGAGTACCTCCTATCATTTCTAGTAATGAAGGCTCCTTTTTGGTTGCAAACAGACTTTTTGATCGAGGCATCATAGAATTAACATTTGTGACTAAACAATTTAGCATATTAATTAAAACAAAGAAGTCTAAACATTATTAAAACTCTAAATCTATTTACTTCTATCGGCCAAAGGTGTCATTCATGTTGGTTTGCATTTGGCATTAATATTTAGTGGTTTAATTCATAAGTACTGTGACTTTCTAATCGCCTTAGGCTAATTAGCCTACTTTTGTTATTAGAAGGATTATTTTTCATGCAATTACCATAAAATTATCTTTTCTGTCTTTCTTACAGACTATATTCATTGTGAAAGCGATGCAAATGAATCATGTATAACATAACATCATTCAATTCTAATAAACAGTGGACTCTTTGATCTTGAATTGGATTTCTTATTTATATTAATTGTTTGATTTCCAAAATAAAGATTACCTCCTATCATTTCTGGTTATCAAGGCTCCTCTTTTGGTTCCAACCAGACTTTTTGATCGAGGGATCATAGAATTAACATTTGTGACTAAACAATTTAGCATATTGATTAAAAGAAACAAGTCTAAACATTATTAAAACTCTAAATCTATTTACTTCTATCGGCCAAAGGTGTCATTCATGTTGGTTTGCATTTGGCATTAATATTTAGTGTTTTAATTCATAAGTACTGTGACTTTCTAATCGCCTTTGGCTAATTAGCCTACTTTTGTTATTAGAAGGATTATTTTTAATGCAATTACCATAAAATTATCTTTTCTGTCTTTCTTAATGACTATATTCATTGTGAAAGCAATGTAAATGAATCATGTATAACATGACATCATACAATTCTAATAAACAGTGGACTCCTTGATCTTGAATTGGATTTCTTATTTATATTAATTGTTTGATTTCCAAAATAAAGATTACCTCCTATCATTTCTGGTTATCAAGGCACCTCTTTTGGTTCCAACAAGACTTTTTCATCGAGGGATCTTAGAATTAACATTTGTGACAAAATAATTTAGCATATTAATTAAAACAAACAAGTCTAAAAAGTATTAAATATCTAAATCTGTTTACTTCCATTGGCCACAGTAGTCATTCATGTTTGTTTGCATTTGGCATTGATTTTAAGGGGTTTTATTCCTAAAGTATGTGACTTTCTTACAAGCTTATGCTAATCACTCTACTTTCGTTGTTAGAAGGAATATTTTTCATGCAATGACCATAAAATTATCTTTTGTATCTTTCTTAATGACTCTATTCATTGTGAAAACAATGCCAATGAACCATCTATAACATTAATTCATTCAAATCTAATAAACAATGGAGTTCTTGATCTTGAATTGCATTTCTTATTGATATTAATTGGTTGAATTCGAAAATAAAGAGTACCTCCTATCATTTTTAGTAATGAAGGCTCCTTTTTGGTTGCAAACAAACTTTTTGATCGAGGCATCATAGAATTAACATTTGTGACTAATCAATTTATCATATTAATTAAAACAAAGAAGTCTAAACATTATAAAAACTCTAAATCTATTTACTTCTATCGGCCAAAGGAGTCATTCCTGTTGGTTTGCATTTGGCATTAATATTTAGTGGTTTAATTCATAAGTACTGTGACTTTCTAATCGCCATAGGCTAATTAGCCTACTTTTGTTATTAGAAGGATTATTTTTCATGCAATTACCATAAAATTATCTTTTCTGTCTTTCTTAATGTCTATATTCATTGTGAAAGCAATGCAAATGAATCATGTATAACATGACATCATTCAATTCTAATAAACAGTGGACTCCTTGATCTTGAATTGGATTTCTTATTTATATTAATTGTTTGATTTCCAAAATAAAGATTACCTCCTATCATTTCTGGTTATCAAGGCTCCTCTTTTGGTTTCGACCAGACTTTTTGATCGATGGATCATAGAATTAACATTTGTGACTAAACAATTTAGCATATTGATTAAAACCAACAAGTCTAAACATTATTAAATCTCTAAATCTATTTAATTCTATCGGCCAAAGGAGTCATTCATGTTAGTTTGCATTTGGGCATTAATATTTAGTGGTTTAATTCATAAGTACTGTGACTTTCTAATCGCCTTAGGCTAATTAGCCTACTTTTTTGTTATTAGAAGGATTATTTTTCATGCAATTACCATAAAATTATCTTTTCTGTCTTTCTTAATGTCTATATTCATTGTGAAAGCAATGCAAATGAATCATGTATAACATGACATCATTCAATTCTAATAAAGAGTGGACTCCTTGATCTTGAATTGGATTTCTTATTTATATTAATTGTTTGATTTCCAAAATAAAGATTACCTCCTATCATTCTGGTTATCAAGGCTCCTCTTTTGGTTCCAACCAGACTTTTTGATCGAGGGATCATAGAATTAACATTTGTGACTAAACAATTTAGCATATTGATTAAAACAAACAAGTCTAAACATTATTAAAACTCTGAATCTATTTACTTCTATCGGCCAAAGGTGTCATTCATGTTGGTTTGCATTTGGCATTAATATTTAGTGGTTTAATTCATAAGCACTGTGACTTTCTAATCGCCTTAGGCTAATTAGCCTACTTTTGTTATTAGAAGGATTATTTTTCATGCAATTATCATAAAATTATCTTTTCTGTCTTTCTTACTGACTATATTCATTGTGAAAGCGATGCAAATGAATCATGTATAACATCACATCATTCAATTCTAATAAACAGTGGACTCCTTGATCTTGAATTGGATTTCTTATTTATATTAATTGTTTGATTTCCAAAATAAAGATTACCTCCTATCATTTCTGGTTATCAAGGCTCCTCTTTTGGTTCCAACCAGACTTTTTGATCGAGGGATCATAGAATTAACATTTGTGACTAAACAATTTAGCATATTGATTAAAAGAAACAAGTCTAAACATTATTAAAACTCTAAATCTATTTACTTCTATCGGCCAAAGGAGTCATTCATGTTGGTTTGCATTTTGTGTTAATTTTAAGTGGTTTAATTCTTAAGTAATGTGACTTTCTAATTGCCTTAGGCTACTCAGCCTATTTTCGTTGTTAGAAGGATTATTTTTCATCCAATTACAATAATATTAGCTTTTCTGTCTTTCTTAATGACTATATTCATTGTGAAAACAATGCAAATGAACCATGTATAACATGACTTCATTCAAATCTAATAAATAACGGAGTCCTTGATCTTGAATTGCATTTCTTATTGATATTAATTGGATGAATTCCAAAATAAAGAGTACCTCTTATCATTTTTAGTAATGAAGGCTCCTTTTTGGTTGCAAACAAACTTTTTTGATCGAGGCATCATAGAATTAACATTTGTGACTAAACAATTTAGCATATTGATTAAAACAAACAAGTCTAAACATTATTAAAACTCTAAATCTATTTACTTCTATCGGCCAAAGGTGTCATTCATGTTGGTTTGCATTTGGCATTAATATTTAGTGGTTTAATTCATAAGCACTGTGACTTTCTAATCGCCTTAGGCTAATTAGCCTACTTTTGTTATTAGAAGGATTATTTTTCATGCAATTACCATAAAATTGTCTTTTCTGTCTTTCTTACTGACTATATTCATTGTGAAATCGATGCAAATGAATCATGTATAGCATAACATCATTCAATTCTAATAAATAGTGGACTCTTTGATCTTGAATTGGATTTCTTATTTATATTAATTGTTTGATTTCCAAAATAAAGATTACCTCCTATCATTTCTGGTTATCAAGGCTCCTCTTTTGGTTCCAACCAGACTTTTTGATCGAGGGATCATAGAATTAATATTTGTGACTAAACAATTTAGCATATTGATTAAAAGAAACAAGTCTAAACATTATTAAAACTCTAAATCTATTTACTTCTATCGGCCAAAGGAGTCATTCATGTTGGTTTGCATTTTGTGTTAATTTTAAGTGGTTTAATTCTTAAGTAATGTGACTTTCTAATCGCCTTAGGCTACCCACCCTATTTTTGTTGTTAGAAGGATTATTTTTCATCCAATTACCATAATATTATCTTTTCTGTCTTTCTTAATGACTATATTCATTGTGAAAACAATGCAAATGAACCATGTATAACATGACTTCATTCAAATCTAATAAATAACGGAGTCCTTGATCTTGAATTGCATTTCTTATTGATATTAATTGGATGAATTCCAAAATAAAGAGTACCTCCTATCATTTCAAGATATCAATGCTCCTTTTTTGGTTCCAACCAGACATTTGGATAGAGGGATCATAGAATTAACATTTGTGACTAAACGATTTAGCATATTGATTAAAACAAACAAGTCTAAACATTATTAAAACTCTAAATCTATTTACTTCTATCGGCCAAAGGAGTCATTCATGTTGGCTTGCATTTGGCATTAATATTTAGTGTTTTAATTCATAAGTACTGTGACTTTCTAATCGCCTTTGGCTAATTAGCCTACTTTTGTTATTAGAAGGATTATTTTTCATGCAATTACCATAAAATTATCTTTTCTGTCTTTCTTAATGACTATATTCATTGTGAAAGCGATGCAAATGAATCATGTATAACATGACATCATTCAATTCTAATAAACAGTGGACTCCTTGATCTTGAATTGGATTTCTTATTTATATTAATTGTTTGATTTCCAAAATAAAGATTACCTCCCATCATTTCTGGTTATCAAGGCACCTCTTTTGGTTCCAACAAGACTTTTTGATCGAGGGATCATAGAATTAATATTTGTGACAAAATAATTTAGCATATTAATTAAAACAAACAAGTCTAAAAAGTATTAAATATCTAAATCTGTTTACTTCCATTGGCCACAGTAGTCATTGATGTTTGTTTGCATTTGGCATTAATTTTAAGGGGTTTTATACCTAAAGAATGTGACTTTCTTACCAGCTTATGCTAATCACTCTACTTTCGTTGTTAGAAGGAATATTTTTCATGCAATGACCATAAAATTATCTTTTGTGTCTTTCTTAATGACTCTATTCATTGTGAAAACAATGCCAATGAACCATCTATAACATTAATTCATTCAAATCTAATAAACAATGGAGTTCTTGATCTTGAATTGCATTTCTTATTGATATTAATTGGTTGAATTCGAAAATAAAGAGTACCTCCTATCATTTTTAGTAATGAAGGCTCCTTTTTGGTTGCAAACAAACTTTTTGATCGAGGCATCATAGAATTAACATTTGTGACTAAACAATTTATCATATTAATTAAAACAAAGAAGTCTAAACATTATAAAAACTCTAAATCTATTTACTTCTATCGGCCAAAGGAGTCATTCCTGTTGGTTTGCATTTGGCATTAATATTTAGTGGTTTAATTCATAAGTACTGTGACTTTCTAATCGCCTTTGGCTAATTAGCCTACTTTTGTTATTAGAAGGATTATTTTTCATGCAATTCCCATAAAATTATCTTTTCTGTCTTTCTTAATGACTATATTCATTGTGAAAGCAATGTAAATGAATCATGTATAACATGACATCATTCAATTCTAATAAAGAGTGGACTCCTTGATCTTGAATTGGATTTCTTATTTATATTAATTGTTTGATTTCCAAAATAAAGATTACCTCCTATCATTTCTGGTTATCAAGGCTCCTCTTTTGGTTTCGACCAGACTTTTTGATCGAGGGATCATAGAATTAACATTTGTGACTAAACAATTTAGCATATTGATTAAAACCAACAAGTCTAAACATTATTAAAACTCTAAATCTATTTAATTCTATCGGCCAAAGGAGTCATTCATGTTGGTTTGCATTTCGCATTAATATTTAGTGGTTTAATTCATAAGTACTGTGACTTTCTAATCGCCTTAGGCTAATTAGCCTACTTTTGTTATTAGAAGGATTATTTTTCATGCAATTACCATAAAATTATCTTTTTTGTCTTTCTTCATGTCTATATTCATTGTGAAAGGAATGCAAATGAATCATGTATAACATGACATCATTCAATTCTAATAAACAGTGGACTCCTTGATCTTGAATTGGATTTCTTATTTATATTAATTGTTTGATTTCCAAAATAAAGATTACCTCCTATCATTCTGGTTATCAAGGCTCCTCTTTTGGTTCCATCCAGACTTTTTGATCGAGGGATCATAGAATTAACATTTGTGACTAAACAATTTAGCATATTGATTAAAACAAACAAGTCTAAACATTATTAAAACTCTAAATCTATTTACATCTATCGGCCAAAGGTATCATTCATGTTGGTTTGCATTTGGCATTAATATTTAGTGGTTTAATTCATAAGTACTGTGACTTTCTAATCGCCTTAGGCTAATTAGCCTACTTTTGTTATTAGATGGATTATTTTTCATGCAATTACCATAAAATGATCTTTTCTGTCTTTCTTAATGACACTTTTCATTGTGAAAGCAATGCAAATGAATCATGTATAACTTGACATCATTCAATTCTAATAAACAGTGGACTCCTTGATCTTGAATTGGATTTCTTAGTTATATTAATTGTTTGATTTCCAAAATAAAGATTACCTCCTATCATTTCTGGTTATCAAGGCACCTCTTTTGGTTCCAACCAGACTTTTTGATCGAGGGATCATAGAATTAACATTTGTGACAAAACAATTTAGCATATTAATTAAAACAAACAAGTCTAAAAAGTATTAAATATCTAAATCTGTTTACTTCCATTGGCCACAGCAGTCATTCATTCATGTTTGTTTGCATTTGGCATTAATTTTAAAGGGGTTTTATTCCTAAAGAATGTGACTTTCTTACCAGCTTATGCTAATCACTCTACTTTCGTTGTTAGAAGGAATATTTTTCATGCAATGACCATAAAATTATCTTTCGTGTCTTTCTTAATGACTCTATTCTTTGTGAAAACAATGCCAATGAACCATCTATAACATGAATTCATTCAAATCTAATAAACAATGGAGTTCTTGATCTTGAATTGCATTTCTTATTGATATTAATTAGTTGAATTCGAAAATAAAGAGTACCTCCTATCATTTCTAGTAATGAAGGCTCCTTTTTGGTTGCAAACAGACTTTTTGATCGAGGCATCATAGAATTAACATTTGTGACCAAACAATTTAGCATATTGATTAAAACAAACAAGTTTAAACGTTATTAAAACTCTAAATCTATTTACTTCTATCGGCCAAAGGTGTCATTCATGTTGGTTTGCATTTGGCATTAATATTTAGTGGTTTAATTCATAAGTACTGTGACTTTCTAATCGCCTTAGGCTAATTAGCCTACTTTTGTTATTAGAAGGATTATTTTTCATGCAATTACCATAAAATTATCTTTTCTGTCTTTCTTACTGACTATATTCATTGTGAAAGCGATGCAAATGAATCATGTATAACATGACATCATTCAATTCTAATAAACAGTGGACTCCTTGATCTTGAATTGGATTTCTTATTTATATTAATTGTTTGATTTCCAAAATAAAGATTACCTCCTATCATTTTTGGTTATCAAGGCTCCTCTTTTGGTTCCAACCAAACTTTTTGATCGAGGGATCATAGAATTAACATTTGTGACTAAACAATTTAGCATATTGATTAAAAGAAACAAGTCTAAACATTATTAAAACTCTAAATCTATTTACTTCTATCGGCCATAGGAGTCATTCATGTTGGTTTGCATTTTGTATTAATTTTAAGTGGTTTAATTTATAAGTAATGTGACTTTCTAATCGCCTTAGACTAATTAGCCTACTTTTGTTTAGAAGAAGGATTATTTTTCATGCAATTACCATAAAATTATCTTTTCTGTCTTTCTTAATGACTATATTCATTGTGAAAGCAATGGAAATGAATCATGTATAACATGACATCATTCAATTCAAATAAACAGTAGACTCCTTGATCTTGAATTGTATTTCTTATTGATATTAATTGGTTGAATTCGAAAATAAAGAGTACCTCCTATCATTTCTAGTAATGAAGGCTCCTCTTCTGGTTCCAAACAGACTTTTTGATACAGGGATCATAGAATTAACATTTGTGACAAAACAATTTAGCATATTAATTAAAACAAACAAGTCTAAACAATTTTAAAACTCTAAATCTATTTACTTGTATCGGCCGAAGGAGTCATTCATGTTGGTTTGCATTTGGCATTAATATTAAGTGGTTTAATTCAACAGTAATGTGACTCTCCAATTTAGGCTAATTAGCCTACTTTTGTTAGAAAGATTATTTTTCATCCAATTACCATAAAATTATCTTTTCTATCTTTCTTAATGACTATATTCATTGTGAAAACAATGCAAATGAACCATGTATAACATGACTTCTTTCAAATGTAATAAATAACGGAGTCCTTGATCTTGAATTGCATTTCGTATTGATATTAATTGGTTAAATTCCAAAATAAAGAGTACCTCCTATAATTTCTGGTTATCAATGCTCCTTTTTTGGTTCCAACCAGACATTTGGATTGAGGGATCATAGAATTAACATTTGTGGCTAAACAATTTAGCATATTAATTAAAGCAAACAAGTCTAAACAGTATTAAAACTCTAAATCTGTTTACTTTCATTGGCCACAGCAGTCATTCATGTTTGTTTGCATTTGGCATTAATTTTAAGGGGTTTCATTCCTAGATAATGTGTCTTTCTTACCAGCTTATGCCAATCACTCTACTTTTGTTGTTAGAAGGACTATTTTTCATGCAATGACCATAAAAGTATCTTTTGTGTCTTTCTTAATGACTATATTCATTGAGAAAACAATGCCAATGAACCATCTATAACATGAATTCATTCAAATCTAATAAACAATGGAGTTTGTTGATCTTGAATTGCATTTCTTATTGATATTAATTGGTTGAATTCGAAAATAAAGAGTACCTCCTATCATTTCTAGTAATGAAGGCTCCTTTTTGGTTGTAAACAGACTTTTTCATCGAGGGATCATAGAATTAACATTTGTGACTAAACAATTTAGCATATTAATTAAAACACACAAGTTTAAAAACATTATTAAAACTCTAAATCTATTTACTTCTATCGGCCAAAGGAGTCATTCATGTTGGTTTGCATTTGGCATTAATATTTAGTGGTTTAATTCATAAGTACTGTGACTTTCTAATCGCCATACGCTAATTAGACTACTTTTGTTATTAGAAAGATTATTTTTCATGCAATTACCATAAAATTATCTTTTCTGTCTTTCTTAATGACTATATTCATTGTCAAAGCAATGCAAATGAATCAAGTATAACATGACATCATTCAATTCTAATAAACAGTGGACTCCTTGATCTTGAATTGGATTTCTTATTTATATTAATTGTTTGATTTCCAAAATAAAGATTACCTCCTATCATTTCTGGTTATCAAGGCTCCTCTTTTGGTTCCAACCAGACTAATTGATCGAGGGATCATAGAATTAACATTTAACACTAAACAATTTAGCATATTAATTAAAACAAACAAGTCTAAACATTATTAAAACTCTAAATCTATTTACTTCTATCGGCCAAAGGATTCATTCATGTTGGTTTGCATTTGGCATTAATATTTAGTGTTTTAAATCATAAGTACTGTGACTTTCTAATCGCCTTAGGCTAATTAGCCTACTTTTGTTATTAGAAGGATTATTTTTCATGCAATTACCATAAAATTATCTTTTCTGTCTTTCTTAATGACTATATTCATTGTGAAAGCAATGCAAATGAATCTTGTATAACATGACATCATTCAATTCTAATAAACAGTGGACTCCTTGATCTTGAATTGGATTTCTTATTTATATTAATTGTTTGATTTCCAAAATAAAGATTACCTCCTATCATTTCTGGTTATCAAGGCTCCTCTTTTGGTTCCAACCAGACTTTTTGATTGAGGGATCATAGAATTAACATTTGTGACTAAACAATTTAGCATATTAATTAAAACAAACAAGTCTAAACATTATTAAAACAATTAATCTATTTACTTCTATCGGCCAAAGGAGTCATTCATGTTGGTTTGCATTTGGCATTAATATTTAGTGTTTTAAATCATAAGTACTGTGACTTTCTAATCGCCTTAGACTAATTAGCCTACTTTTGTTATTAAAAGGATTATTTTTCATGCAATTACCATAAAATTATCTTTTCTGTCTTTCTTAATGACTATATTCATTGTGAAAGCAATGCAAATGAATCATGTATAACATGACATCATTCAATTCTAATAAACAGTAGACTCCTTGAACTTGAATTGTATTTCTTATCGATATTAATTGGTTGAATTCGAAAATAAAGAGTACCTCCTATCATTTGTAGTAATGAAGGCTCCTCGTCTGGTTCCAAACATTCTTTTTGATACAGGGATACTAGAATTAACATTTGTGACTAAACAATTTAGCATATTAATTAAAACAAACAAGTCTAAATAGTATTAAATATCTAAATCTGTTTACTTCCTTTGGCCACAGCAGTCGTTCATGTTTGTTTGCATTTGGCATTAATTTTAATGGATTTCATTCCTAAATAATGTGACTTTCTTACTAGCTTATGCTAATCACTCTACTTTTGTTGTTAGAAGGATTATTTTTTATCCAATTTCCATAAAATTTTCTTTTCTGTCTTTCTTAATGACTATATACATTGTGAAAGCAATGCAAATGAACCATGTATAACATGACATCATTCAATTCTAACAAACAATGGACTCCTTGATCTTGAATTGCATTTCTTATTTATATTGATTGGTTGAATTCCAAAAGAAAGAGTACCTCCTATCATTTCTGGTTATCCATGCTGCTTTTTTGGTTCCAACCAGACATTTGGATAAAGGGATCATAGAATTAACATTTGTGGCTAAACAATTTAGCATATTAATTACAACAAACAAGTGTAAACAGTATTAAAAATCTAAATCTGTTGACTTCCATTGGCCACAGCAGTCATTCATGTTTGTTTGCATTTGGCATTAATTTTAAGGGGTTTCATTCCTAAATAATGTGACTTTCTTACCAGCTTATGCTAATCACTCTACTTTTGTTGTTAGAAGGACTATTTTTCATGCAATGACCATAAAAGTATCTTTTGTGTCTTTCTTAATGACTATATTCCTTGTGAAAACAATGCCAATGAACCATCTATAACATGAATTCATTCAAATCTAATAAACAATGGAGTTCTTGATCTTGAATTGCATTTCTTTTTGATATTAATTGGTTGAATTCCAAAATAAAGAGTACCTCCTATCATTTCTAGTAATGAAGGCTCCTTTTTGGTTGCAAACAGACTTTTTGATCGAGGGATCATAGAATTAACATTTGTGACTAAACAATTTAGCATATTAGTTAAAACAAACAAGTCTAAACATTATTAAAGCTCTAAAATTATCTTTTGGTTCCAAACAGACTTTTTCATACAGGGATCATAGAATTAACATTTGTGGCTAAGCAATTTAGCATATTAATTACAACAAAAAGTCTAAACAGTATTAAAAATCTAAATCTGTTTACTTCCATTGGCCACAGCAGTCATTCCTGTTTGTTTGCATTTGGCATTAATTTTAAGGGGTTTCATTCCTAAATAATGTGACTTTCTTACCAGCTTATGCCAATCACTCTTCTTTTGTTGTTAGAAGGACTATTTTTCATGCAATGACCATAAAAGTATCTTTTGTGTCTTTCTTAATGACTATATTCATTGTGAAAACAATGCCAATGAACCATCTATAACATGAATTCATTCAAATCTAATAAACAATGGAGTTTGTTGATCTTGAATTGCATTTCTTATTGATATTAATTGGTTGAATTCGAAAATAAAGAGTACCTCCTATCATTTCTAGTAATGAAGGCTCCTTTTTGGTTGCAAACAGACTTTTTGATCGAGGGATCATAGAATTAACATTTGTGACTAAACAATTTAGCATATTAATTAAAACAAACAAGTCTAAACATTATTAAAACTCTAAATCTATTTACTTGTATCGGCCAAAGGAGTCATTCATGTTGGTTTGCATTTGGCATTAATATTAAGTGGTTTAATTCATAAGTAATGTGACTTTCAAATCGCCTTAGGCTAATCAGCCTACTTTTGTTGTTAGAAGGATTATTTTTCATCCAATTACCATAAAATTATCTTTTCTGTCTATCTTAATGACTATATTCATTGTGAAAACAATGCAAATGAACCATGTATAACATGACATCATTCAATTCTAATAAACAACGAATTCCTTGATCTTGTATTGCATTTCTTATTGATATTAGTTGGTTGAATTTGAAAATAAAGAGTACCTCCTATCATTTCTATTTATGAAGGCTCTTCTTTTGGTTCCAAACAGACTTTTTCATACAGGGATCATAGAATTAACATTTGTGACTAAACAATTTAGCATATTAATTAAAACAAACAAGTCTAAACAGTATTAAAACTCTAAATGTATTTACTTGTATCGGCCGAAGGAGTCATTCATGTTGGTTTGCATTTGGCATTAATATTAAGTGGTTTAATTCAACAGTAATGTGAGTCTCTAATTTAGGCTAATCAGCCTACTTTTGTTAGAAGGATTATTTTTCATCCAATTACCATAAAATTGTCTTTTCTGTCTTTCTTAATGACTATATTCATTGTGAAATCAATGCAAATGAACCATGTATAACATGACATCATTCAAATCTAATAAACAACGAAGTCCTTGATCTTGTATTGCATTTCTTATTGATATTAGTTGGTTGAATTTGAAAATAAAGAGTACCTCCTATCATTTCTCTTTATGAAGGCTCCTTTTTGGTTGCAAACAGACTTTTTGATCGAGGGATCATAGAATTAACATTTGTGACTAAACAATTTAGCATATTAATTAAAACAAACAAGTCTAAATAGTATCAAAACTCTAAATCTATTTACTTGTATCGGCCAAAGGAGTCATTCATGCTGGTTTGCATTTGGCATTAATATTAAGTGGTTTAATTCATAAGTAATGTGAATTTCTAATCGCCTTAGGCTAATCAGCCTACTTTTGTTATTAGAAGGATTATTTTTCATCCAATTACAATAATATTATCTTTTTCTGTCTTTCTTAATGACTATATTCATTGTGAAAACAATGCAAATGAACCATGTATAACATGACTTCATTCAAATCTAATAAATAAATAACGAGACCTTGATCTTGAATTGCATTTCTTATTGATATTAATTGGTTGAATTCCAAAGTAAAGAGTACCTCCTATCATTTCTGGTTATCAATGCTCCTTTTTTGGTTCCAACCAGACATTTGGGTAGAGGGATCATAGAATTAACATTTGTGGCTAAGCAATTTAGCATATTAATTATAACAAACAAGTCTAAACAGTATTAAAAATCTAAATCTGTTTACTTCCATTGGCCACAGCAGTCATTCCTGTTTGTTTGCATTTGGCATTAATTTTAAGGGGTTTCATTCCTAAATAATGTGACTTTCTTACCAGCTTATGCCAATCACTCTACTTTTGTTGTTAGAAGGACTATTTTTCATGCAATGACCATAAAAGTATCTTTTGTGTCTTTCTTAATGACTATATTCATTGAGAAAACAATGTCAATGAACTATCTATAACATGAATTCATTCAAATCTAATAAACAATGGAGTTTGTTGATCTTGAATTGCATTTCTTATTGATATTAATTGGTTGAATTCGAAAATAAAGAGTACCTCCTATCATTTCTAGTAATGAAGGCTCCTTTTTGGTTGCAAACAGACTTTTTGATCGAGGGATCATAGAATTAACATTTGTTACTAAACAATTTAGCATATTAATTAAAACAAACAAGTCTAAACAGTATTAAAACTCTAAATCTATTTACTTGTATCGGCCAAAGGAGTCATTCATGTTGGTTTGCTTTTGGCATTAATAACAAGTGGTTTAATTCATAAGTAATGTGACTTTCTAATCGCCTTAAGCTAATCAGCCTACTTTTGTTGTTAGAAGGATTATTTTTCATCCAATTACCATAAAATTATCTTTTCTATCTATCTTAATGACTATATTCATTGTGAAAACAATGCAAATGAACCATGTATAACATGACATCATTCAAATCTAATAAACAACGAAGTCCTTGATCTTGTATTGCATTTCTTATTGATATTAGTTGGTTGAATTTGAAAATAAAGAGTACCTCCTATCATTTCTATTTATGAAGGCTCTTCTTTTGGTTCCAAACAGACTTTTTCATACAGGGATCATAGAATTAACATTTGTGACTAAAAAATTTAGCATATTAATTAAAACAAACAAGTATAAACAGTATTAAAACTCTAAATCTATTTACTTGTATCGGCCGAAGGAGTCATTCATGTTGGTTTGCATTTGGCATTAATATTAAGTGGTTTAATTCAACAGTAATGTGACTCTCTAATTTAGGCTAATCAGCCTACTTTTGTTAGAAGGATTATTTTTCATCCAATTACCATAAAATTGTCTTTTCTGTCTTTCTTAATGACTATATTCATTGAGAAAACTATGTCAATGAACCATCTATAACATGAATTCATTCAAATCTAATAAACAATGGAGTTTGTTGATCTTGAATTGCATTTCTTATTGATATTAATTGGTTGAATTCGAAAATAAAGAGTACCTCCTATCATTTCTAGTAATGAAGGCTCCTTTTTGGTTGCAAACAGACTTTTTGATCGAGGGATCATAGAATTAACATTTGTGACTAAACAATTTAGCATATTAATTAAAACAAACAAGTCTAAACAGTATTAAAACTCTAAATCTATTTACTTGTATCGGCCAAAGGAGTCATTCATGTTGGTTTGCTTTTGGCATTAATAACAAGTGGTTTAATTCATAAGTAATGTGACTTTCTAATCGCCTTAAGCTAATCAGCCTACTTTTGTTGTTAGAAGGATTATATTTCATCCAATTAATATAAAATTATCTTTTCTATCTATCTTAATGACTATATTCATTGTGAAAACAATGCAAATGAACCATGTATAACATGACATCATTCAAATCTAATAAACAACGGAGTCCTTGATCTTGTATTGCATTTCTTATTGATATTAATTGGTTGATTTCCAAAATAAAGAGTACCTCCTATCATTTCTGGTTATCAATGCTCCTTTTTTGGTTCCAACAAGACATTTGGATAGAGGGATCATAGAATTAACATTTGTGGCTAAACAATTTAGCATATTAATTACAACAAACAAGTGTAAACAGTATTAAAAATCTAAATTTGTTTACTTCCATTGGCCACAGCAGTCATTCATGTTTGTTTGAATTTGGCATTATTTTTAAGGGGTTTCATTCCTAAATAATGTGACTTTCTTACCAGCTTATGCTAATCACTCTACTTTTGTTCTTAGAAGGACTATTTTTCATGTAATGACCTTAAAATTATCCTTTGTGTCTTTCTTAATGACTATATTCATTGTGAAAACAATGCCAATGAACCATCTATAACATGAATTAATTGAAATCTAATAAACAATTGAGTCCTTGATCTTGAATTGTATTTCTTCTTGATATCAATTGGTTGAATTCAAAAATAAAGAGTACCTCCTATCATTTCTAGTCATGAAGGCTCCTTTTTGGTTGCAAACAGACGTTTTGATAGAGGGATCATAAAATTAACATTTGTGACTAAACAATTTAGCATATTAATTAAAACAAACAAGACTAAATAGTATCAAAACTCTAAATCTATTTACTTCTATCGGCCAAAGCAGTGATTCATGTTGGTTTGCATTTGACATTAATATTAAGTGGATTAATTCCTAAGTAATGTGACTTTCTAATCGCATTAGGCTAATTAGCCTACTTTTGTTGTTAGAAGGATTATTTTTCATCCAATTTCCATAAAATTATCTTTTTGATCTTTCTTAATGACTATATTCATTGTGAAAACAATGCAAATGAACCTGTATAACATGACTTCATTCAAATCTAATAAACATTGGAGTCCTTGATCTTGAATTGCATTTCTTATTTATATTAATTGATTGAATTCCAAAATAAAGAGTACCTGCTATCATTTCTGGTTATCAAGGCTTTTCTTTTGGTTCCAACCAGATTTTTGATAGAGGGATCGTAGAATTAACATTTGTGGCTAAACAATTTAGCATATTAATTAAAAAAATCAAGTCTAAACAGTATTAAAACTCTAAATCTATTCACTTCCATCGGCCAAAGTGGTCATTCATGTTGGTTTGCATTTGGCATTAATATTAAGTGGTTTAATTCCTAAGTAATGTGACTTTCTAATCGCCTTAGGCTAATAAGCCTACTTTTTGTATTAGAAGGATTATTTTTCATGCAATTACCATAAAATTATCTTTTGTGTCTTTCTTAATGACTATATTCATTGTGAAAACAATGCAAATGAACCATGTATAACATGACTCCATTCAAATCTAATAAACAATGGAGTCCTTGATCTTGAATTTTATTTCTTATTGATATTAATTGGTTGAATTCCAAAATAAAGAGTACCTCCTATCATTTCTGCTTATTGAGGCTCCTCTTTTGGTTCTAACTAGACTTTTTTATAGGGGGATCAAAGAATTAACATTTGTGCCTAAACAATTTCGCATATTAATTAAAACGAACAAGTCTAAATAGTATCAAAACTCTAAATCTATTTACTTGTATCGGCCAAAGAAGTCATTCATGCCGGTTTGCATTTGGCATTAATTTTAAAGGGTTTCATTCCAAAATAATGTGACTTTCTTACCAGCTTAAGCTAATCACTCTTCTTTTGTAGTTAGAAGGACTTTTTTTCATGCAATGACCATAAAAGTATCTTTTGTGTCTTTCTTAATGACTATATTCATTGTGAAAACAATGCCAATGAACCATCTATAACAAGAATTCATTGAAATCTAATTAACAATGGAGTCCTTGATCTTGAATTGCATTTCTTATTGATATTAGTTGGTTGAATTTGAAAATAAAGAGTACCTCCTATCATTTCTATTTATGAAGGCTCTTCTTTTGGTTCCAAACAGACTTTTTCATACAGGGATCATAGAATTAACATTTGTGACTAAACAATTTAGCATATTAATTAAAACAAACAAGTCTAAATAGAATTAAAAATCTAAATCTATTTACTTCCTTCGGCCACAACAGTCATTCATGGTTGTTTGCATTTGGCATTAATTTCAAGGGGTTTCTTTGCTAAATAATGTGACTTTCTTACCAGCTTATTCTAATCCCTCTACTTTTGTTGTTAGAAGGACTATTTTTCATGCAATGACCATAAAAGTATCTTTTGTGTCTTTCTTAATGACTATATTCATTGTGAAAACAATGCAAATGAACCATTTATATAACATGACTCCATTGAAATCTAATAAATAACAGAGTCCTTGATCTTGAATTGCATTTCTTATTGATATTAATTGGTTGAATTCCAAAAAAAAGGGCACCTCCTATCATTTCTGGTTATCAATGCTCCTTTTTTGGTTCCAACCAGACATTTGGATAGAGGGATCATAGAATTAACATTTGTGGCTGAACAATTTAGCATATCTATTAAAGCAAACAAATCTAAACAGTATTAAAACTCTAAATCTGTTTACTTCCTTCGGCCACAACAGTCATTCATGTTTGTTTGCATTTGGCATTAATTTTAAGGGGTTTCATTCCTAAATAATGTGACTTTCTTACCAGCTTATGCTAATCACTCTACTTTTGTTGTTAGAAGGACTATTTTTCATGCAATGACCATAAAAGTATCTTTTGTGTCTTTCTTAATGACTATATTCATTGTGAAAACAATGCCAATGAACCATCTATAACAAGAATTCATTGAAATCTATTTAACAATGGAGTCCTTGATCTTGAATTGCATTTCTTATTGATATTAATTGGTTGATTTCGAAAATAAAGAGTACCTCCTATGATTTCTAGTTATCAAGGCTCCTTTTTGGTTGCAAACAGACTTTTTCATAGAGGGATCATAGTATTAACATTTGTGACTAACCAATTTAGCATATTAATTAAAACAAACAAGTCTAAACAGTATTAAAACTCTAAATCTATTTACTTGTATCGGCCAAAGGAGTCATTCATGTTGGTTTGCATTTGGCATTAATTTTCAGGGGTTTCATTCCTAAATAATGTGACTTTCTTACCAGCTTATGCTAATCACTCTTCTTTTGTAGTTAGAAGGACTATTTTTCACGCAATGACCATAAAAGTATCTATTGTGTCTTTCTTAAAGACTATATTCATTGTGAAAACAATGCCAATGAACCATCTACAACATGAATTCATTCAAATATAATAAACAATGGAGTTCTTGATCTTGAATTGCATTTCTTATTGATAATAATTGGTTGAATTCGAAAATAAAGAGTACCTCCAATCATTTCTAGTTATCAAGGCTCCTTGTTGGTTGCAAACAGACTTTTTGATCGAGGGATCATAGAATTAACATTTGTGACTAAACAATTTAGCATATTAATTAAAACAAACAAGTCTAAACAGTATTAAAACTGTAAATCTATTTACTTGTATCGGCCAAAGGAGTCATTCATGTTGGTTTGCATTTGGCATTAATATTAAGTGGTTTAATTCATAAGTAATGTGACTTTCTAATCGCCTTAGGCTAATCGGCCTACTTTTGTTGTTAGAAGGATTATTTTTCATCCAATTACCATAAAATTATCTTTTCTGTCTATCTTAATGACTATATTCATTGTGAAAACAATGCAAATGAACCATGTATAACATGACATCATTCAAATCTAATAAACAACGGAGTCCTTGATCTTGTTTTTCATTTCTTATTGATATTAATTGGTTGATTTCCAAAATAAAGAGTACCTACTATCATTTCTGGTTATCAAGGCTCCTCTTTTCATTCCAACCAGACTTTTTGATAGAGGGATCATAGAATTAACATTTGTGGCTAAACAATTTAGCATATTAATCAAAACAAAAAAGTCTAAACAGTATTAAAACTCTATATCTGTTTACTTCCTGCGGCCACTGTAGTCATTCATGTTTGTTGCATTTCGCATTGATTTTAAGGGGTTTCATTCCTAAATAATGTGACTTTCTTACCAGCTTATGCTAATCACTCTACTTTTGTTGTTAGAAGGACTATTTTTGATGCAATGACCACAAATTTATCTTTTGTGTCTTTCTTAATGACTTTATTCATTGTGAAAATAATGCCAATGAACCATCTACAACATGAATTCATTCAAATCTCATAAACAATGGACTCCTTCATCTTGAATTGCATTTCTTATTTATATTAATTGGTTGAATTCCAAAATAAAGAGTACATCCTATGATTTCTAGTTATCAAGGCTCCTTTTTGGTTGCAAACAGACTTTTTCATAGAGGGATCATAGTATTAACATTTGTGACAAAACAATTTAACATATTAATTAAAACAAACAAGTCTAAACAATATTAAAACTCTAAGTTTATTTACTTGTATCGGCCAAAGGAGTCATTCATGTTGGTTTGCATTTGGCATTAATTTTCAGGGGTTTCATTCCTAAATAATGTGACTTTCTTACCAGCTTATGCTAATCACTCTTCTTTTGTAGTTAGAAGGACTATTTTTCATGCAATGACCATAAAAGTATCTTTTGTGTCTTTCTTAAAGACTATATTCATTGTGAAAACAATGCCAATGAACCATCTACAACATGAATTCATTCAAATCTCATAAACAATGGACTCCTTCATCTTGAATTGCATTTCTTATTTATATTAATTGGTTGAATTCCAAAATAAAGAGTACATCCTATGATTTCTAGTTATCAAGGATCCTTTTTGGTTGCAAACAGACATTTTCATAGAGGGATCATAGAATTAACATTTGTGACTAAACAATTTAGCATATTAATTAAAACAAAGAAGTCTAAACATTATTAAAACTCTAAATCTATTTACTTGTATCGGCCAAAGGAGTCATTCATGCTGGTTTGCATTTGGCATTAATATTAACTGGTTTAATTCATAAGCATTGTCACTTTCTAATCGCCTTAGGCTAATTAGCCTACTTTTGTTATTAGGACTATTTTTCATGCAATTACCATAAAATTATCTTTTCTGTCTTTCTTAATGACTATATTCATTGTGAACGCAATGCAAATGAACAATGTATAACATGACATCATTCAATTCTAATAAACAATGGACTCCTTGATCTTGAATTGCATTTCTTATTGATATTAAATGGTTGAATTCCAAAATAAAGAGTACCTCATATCATTTCTAGTTATCAAGGCTCCTTTTTGGTTACAAACAGACTTTTTGATAGGGGGATCATAGAATTAACATTTGTGACTAAACAATTTAGCATATTAATTAAAGCAAACAAGTCTAAACAGTATTAAAACTCTAAATCTTTTTACTTCCTTCGGCCACAGCAGTCATTCATGTTTGTTTGCATTTGGCATTAATTTTAAGGGGTTTCATTCCTAAATAATGTGACTTTCTTACCAGCTTATGCTAATCACTCTACTTTTGTTGTTAGAAGGAATATTTTTCATGCAAAGACCATAAAATTATCTTTTGTGTCTTTCTTAATGACTATATTCATTGTGAAAGCAATGCAAATGAACAATGTATAACATGACATCATTCAATTCTAATAAACAATGGACTCCTTGATCTTGAATTGCATTTCTTATTGATAGTAATTGGTTGAATTCCAAAATAAAGAGTACCTCCTATCATTTCTTGTTATCAATGCTTTTTTTTTTTTTGGTTCCAACCAGACATTTGGATAGAGGGAACATAGAATTAACATTTGTCGCTAAACAATTTAGCATATTAATTACAACAAACAAGTCTAAACGGTATTAAAAATCTAAATCTGTTTACTTCCTTTGGCCACAGTAGTCATTCATGTTTGTTTGCATTTGGCTTTAATTTTAAGTGGTTTCATTCCTAAATAATGTGACTTTCTTACCAGCTTATGCTAATCACTCTAGTTTTGTTGTTAGAAGGAATATTTTTCATGCAATGACCATAAAATTATCTTTTGTGTCCTTCTTAATGACTATATTCATTGTGAAAACAATGCGAATGAACCATCTATAACATGAATTCATTCAAATCTAATAAACAATGGAGTTCTTGATCTTGAATTGCATTTCTTATTGATATTAATTGGTTGAATTCGAAAATAAAGAGTACCTCCTATCTTTTCTAGTAATGAAGGATCCATTTTGGTTGCAAACAGACTTTTTGATCGAGGGATCGTAGAATTAACATTTGTGACTAAAGAATTTAGCATATTAATTGAAACAAACAAGTCTAAACATTATTAAAACTCTAAATCTATTTACTTCTATCGGCCAAAGGAGTCATTCATGTTGGTTTGCATTTGGCATTAATATTTAGTGGTTTAATTCATAAGTACTGTGACTTTCTAATCGCCTTAGGCTAATTAGCCTACTTTTGTTATTAGAAGGATTATTTTTCATGCAATTAACATAAAATTATCTTTTCTGTCTTTCTTAATGACTATATTCATTGTGAAAGCAATGCCAATGAACCATGCATAACATGACATCATTCAATTCTAATAAACAATGGACTCCTTGATCTTGAATTGCATTTCTTATTTATATTAATTGGTTGAATTCCAAAATAAAGAGCACCTCCTATCATTTCTAGTTATCAAGGCTCCTCTTTTGGTTCCAACCAGACATTTGGATAGAGGGATCATAGAATTAACATTTGTGGCTGAACAATTTAGCATATCTATTAAAGCAAACAAATCTAAACAGTATTAAAACTCTAAATCTGTTTACTTCCTTCGGCCACAACAGTCATTCATGTTTGTTTGCATTTGGCATTAATTTTAAGGGGTTTCATTCCTAAATAATGTGACTTTCTTACCAGCTTATGCTAATCACTCTACTTTTGTTGTTAGAAGGACTATTTTTCATGCAATGACCATAAAAGTATCTTTTGTGTCTTTCTTAATGACTATATTCATTGTGAAAACAATGCCAATGAACCATCTATAACAAGAATTCATTGAAATCTATTTAACAATGGAGTCCTTGATCTTGAATTGCATTTCTTATTGATATTAATTGGTTGATTTCGAAAATAAAGAGTACCTCCTATGATTTCTAGTTATCAAGGCTCCTTTTTTGTTGCAAACAGACTTTTTCATAGAGGGATCATAGTATTAACATTTGTGACTAACCAATTTAGCATATTAATTAAAACAAACAAGTCTAAATAGTATTAAATATCTAAATCTGTTTACTTCCTTCGGCCACAACAGTCACTCATGTTTGTTTGCATTTGGCATTAATTTTCAGGGGTTTCATTCCTAAATAATGTGACTTTCTTACCAGCTTATGCTAATCACTCTTCCTTTATAGTTAGAAGGACTATTTTTCATGCAAAGACCATAAAAGTATCTTTTGTGTCTTTCTTAATGACTATATTCATTGTGAAAACAATGCCAATGAACCATCTATAATATGAATTCATTCAAATCTAATAAACAATGAAGTTCTTGATCTTGAATTGCATTTCTTATTGACATTAATTGGTTGAATTCCAAAATAAAGAGTACCTCCTATCATTTTTGGTTATCAATGCTCGTTTTTTGGTTGCAAACAGACTTTTTCATCGAGGGATCATAGAATTAACATTTGTGACGAAACAATTTAGCATATTAATTAAAACAAACAAGTCTACATAGTATCAATACTCT